>VXAK01005613.1:70482-126248 GCA_013399435.1 Arenaria interpres | reverse complement strand
GTGGTATTTAAAAGACATGTAGACGTGGTGCTGAGGGACATGGCACAGTGCTGGGTTTACAGTTGGACTCAATGATCCTAAAGGTCTTTTCCAACCTAAATGAGCCTATGATTCTATGAATTTGCTTGGCACAGGCATCAGGCTTCCAGATCTGTAGTTTCATTGGTTTCCTAAGGAATGTTTCTAAAAGAGTGGTGTTTAACTGACAATATTTGTAAGTGAGGGGTTAAATAGTAACTGTTGTAATTCACCTACTTTAGCCTAGAGTTCCTTTTCACTATCCAATTATACCTATTTCTGTGCCTCTCCAGTTAACAACCTACTTTGCTTCTCCAACTCCTCTCCTGTAAATAATGTTTCCAATGCAAAAAACCTCCTGACAGTCTCTGTAGCAAAAACCATTCAAATCATTAATTTAGTTTTTCAGCAATGACCTTATCTTTCTTGAATGCTCTTTGATCATCTCTCAGCCCACCAATTCTCTGGCAGACTTCCTGAGCCTGATGTGTTTGGAAAAAAAAAAAAAAAAGGTTTATTTCCACTTCATATTCAGTCACTCAGAATCTTTTTCGCATCTTTACTGTAGTTTAACATTTCATTTGCTGGAGCTTATTTTCCTACCTCTTTCTGTCTTTTTGTTTTCCTACCTCTCTTTTTGGAGGAAAAGACATCACTTCATAAATGAAGTTAGTTTACTTTTAGTATCTACTATCTTTCTTTAGTTTATGGTTTAAACCTGTTGTAGGATTTTTGGAAGTGTTCTTAAACGTAGCATGCACATGCGTGTAATGTTATCTTTAAACAAACTAGGTTCTCTGAATTTTTTTTAGCTGTTTGACCATCTTTCCTATTTTTAAATTTTACTTTGGCAGATTTTCTTCCCCTGGGATGTTGCATTTTGAGTATTTTGTGGTTATTTTTACATAACAATTCTTCAACAGTTAATATTCCTGACCGGGATCTGTACATTGTTTAGGACTAAGTCGTGGGTTCCTCTACAAGCTGCACAAAGAACGTACAGGTGGTTTAGAACTACTCTTCTGCATTCATTACATCCAATTCAACACCTAGACAGTCCGCCAAAGAAGGCTGATATGATATTGATAGCCTTCCTTTGGCACTTCCACGCTTCTCTTTGGGCAATTCCCGGTGTAACAAACCTCTGCTATCTCAATTTAGGTGCCAAATTTTATTTCATAGAGATCTCATACACCGTTTTATTTCTGCTGACTTTCTCAATTCTTAATAGTGCCCCTCAGTCAGTCCTAAACAGCTTCTTGTTTCTGACACCCCTCTTGTACCACCTATTTCCAACACCCTTTAAGGGTAGGTATTAATTACCAGAGTAACTCTTCTCAGCTGCTGGGTACAGCAGACACCATGGCGACACTTGCATGGATCCAATCCCAGCTTCTGCAACAAAGACACCTGAGAGGACTTCCCATGTGCTGCAGCCAGATGACCATCAGACCATCCAGCCATATGACCAGAATTTCACAACACATTTCACTGGGTTTCTGCCACTGAGAAGAGATGGACGTAGCCTAGGAAACTTTATGCCATTTTTGGCATTAAACAAAGTCTCATATATTAATAAATATGGGCTTATTTAGACTGAACTTGTAATGAGTCTTCAGAACAAGAGAAAAGTATCACCTCGCACCCCACTACGTATTTGGACACTTTGATAAAATTCCCCCGAGACTTCTCTCCTCCAGGTTAAGCAACCCCAGCCCTCTCAGCCTCTACTTGTAGGACAGATGCTCCAAGTCCTTCAACCATCTTCCCAGCCATTTCCTGGACTTGCTCCGACACATCCATGTCTCTCTTGTACTAAGGAGCCCAGAACTGGATCCAGCTCCCCAGGTGTGCTCTCATCACTGCTGACCAGCCAGGGAAGAATCCCCTCCCTCAATCTGCTGGTGACACTCTATCTGATGCAGCCCAGGCCACTGTTGGGTTTCTTTGCTGCATGGGCTTATGTTCAACTTGGTGTACACCACTGCTGTCACCATTGTTTTGTCCTGGTGCTCGTGGGTGATTTAGGTAGAGCTGGCTCATGTGTCTCATTGAACAGAGCTCCCAGCCCATTATCTGCTACCAGGCACTGAACTACAGTGTAGCTGAGAAGGAGCCTTCCTCCTGGGGTCGGAAGTCATCAGTTGGAGTCCTCACTATCACGGAAGCCTCCACTTATGAATCAACAAGCACCATCTCTGCCTGTCTCTATTTTGGTACAGCTGGGGCTTCAGGCTGCAGAGTCCCAGAGGAAAGTCAATCTCTTTCCCGTCACCCCTGACATCCTCCTGCGGCTCTTGGTGACACAAATCCCCAACTGAAGCAAACATTCTACAGGTGAGGACACCATCTCTTTCTGTCTCAACCTGAGCCAGAGGTCCCAGACAGTCCTTGCAGGCTCTGCTGTAC
Source organism: Arenaria interpres (assembly GCA_013399435.1). Taxonomy (NCBI): domain Eukaryota; kingdom Metazoa; phylum Chordata; class Aves; order Charadriiformes; family Scolopacidae; genus Arenaria; species Arenaria interpres. The sequence continues at coordinate 123,821 of VXAK01005613.1, read as the reverse complement.
TGGGCCAGTTGCTCCAGTCTATGCCCAGACTGGGCCCCACCACCACTCTTTCTGCTCCTCCTTCTGCGCACGTTTCTACGTGATCTGATGTGCAAACGTGCAGCATGTTGGCTGCCTCTGGTGTTGTACGTAATGCACCAGTAAAAATGTTGCTGCTTTGCATGCAAGTATATTATCAGCTGCTAAGTTATTTAAAATTAACACACTTCAAGGAAGGTTTTAAGAATTTTAAGTATGTACAATGTTCTCATCCAAATTTAAAATATCCATGTTTGAATCCAAGGGGTGTATTTTTCTACTTAGAGCTTTGGTATTTGAAGTCAGTTACTTTGCCAAGCAACCTGAGTGCAGTCAATCTCAAGCTGTTTGTAGGCTATAAAACCCGCCAGCTGTTTGGCTACGTTGCATGGAGCTTTAATGCTCACTTTCCTTTCAAGAAAGCACCATCATTAACCAGTACGCTTTTCACTGACACTTACCCATATACCGAATCTTAGACAAACTGGAAGACTTAATTCTTTCATAAAAGGTGAAGGTTACCTATTGTAACTTGTCACAAGGATGGATCAGGAACATTGCTCTACAATAATTTTTGGCTAGTAGTGGTAAAGAACTCACTTTGTTCAAGTTCTTAGTGGTTTCTTTTGGACACCATATCTAGACTGTGAGCTTCAAACCTGATGCTCTGTGTAAGGCAGAGGTCTGAACCTAAAATACTGCCAAGAAAGGTCAATTTCTCCCTAAAATTTAATCTCAGGCAGCAGTATAAAGGAGAGGAAAGATTCTGCCCTGCACAAAAAGACTTGCTACTTAATAGCAGTGGAGAAGACAGATATGTCAGTCTTAAAATGATTTAATGGGAAAGGTACTCCAAGATTTACATTCTCAATTTATGCAAGCACACCAATGTGAAGATGGACAATGCTGAGCATCAATTTTTCCACAGGTGATTCAGTAGCTCTCATAATTCTCCTACCCAATACCGGCTTTAATTATCTGTTGCAAAGAGCTCATTTGCACTAAATGTAAAATTACTGTTGACTAATTAATCTCTTGGCATCTTATATTTAATCCCTGAAGACAAAAGTTCTGTGAGCTTCCTTAGAGCAAGCCCCAACCTACTAGAATTAGTTAGAACTAGTTTCAAAACCAGAAGACGGAAGCTTATGCAAGAACTCAGCATCCAATTTTTCATCATAAATACATATTTATCATAATTGTATATAAGAAATAGTGTATTTGGCAAGGTTTGCTGTATTCCTAATAAATATCTCACTATCTTAATAAATTAATGGTTTAGTAAGTGAAAGCACAACTCCCTTCTGTGCCTTGCTAATGAGTACAAGAGCTGCTTGAAATGCAGTGCTTAAACTTGCATTAAAATGTCAAGGGCTATGCATGTCAAACTCTATCTCAACTAACTCATTCCCCCTAAGAATACAGGCAAATGTCAGCTTAACGAACTGTTTAGCAAATACTATTGTGTCATTGACAACTACACCCTACAGCTTAAGCTAAATAAGGCTTCATCTCCCCAGTTCTGATTAACTCGCTTTTGTCATTTTCCTCTTTCCAATTTCACCTGAAATTTAAATTGCTTATTCCAGCCACTGCCTTTCTGTGCTTTTCTGTAATTCTCACGCTTTGTCATTTTTTGGACAAGAAAAAAATTTGTCAAAGACATCATCTTGCATACTTTTAAACAGAATGCTCCTTGTCAGAGCCATAGTTATTAATAAATCACAGAATAATAATAAGGAATTTTATTATCTTGAAAGTATATTTGTCACGTCAAGCTTTTGTTTTCTTTTTGCTACTGTCTTAACTGAGTGAAAACACTGCACCACGGAGTAGTTTCAGCAGGAGTTACACATACTGCTGTATTTTAGCACAATGATGATCGTTTGTGTTCTACTGCTTCTTCAATGTGTACTTGCAAGTGAGACTCCATCTCTTCAGACAGTAAAAAGGTATTTTTTTACTAAGGTAGCTGGAGAAAAAGTTAAAGGCTTGGCCTTTACAGGAACATTCTCAATGATGAAACACACTGAGCCAGTATTTTAAGAGTTGTCTACAAGCAGGTAGACTGGCAACGTGCTACATGTTCTAACACATAATACTACTGTTCTAACACAGTAATACCTAAAATACTTAGGATTTTAAATAAAACAACAGCAGCTGTTTTAAATCTCCCTGTACACACCGGTGGCCTGACCTCTGATGTCTGAACACGTGTGGTCCCCATTTACAATCTGTCAGCATCACACAGCTCCTGCCTAACCCAGTGGCCCTTGGGCGAGCAGATTAGAATAAGAAAAGATGCCCCATGAGCTCAGTAGCTGATGCCAATGGCAACTCCAGGGGCAAAGGAATCCTGAAAATTGTGTTGGTCTGGGCTCTGCTCAAGCCAAGCGAAACACGCTGCCGTTACTGAGCGAAGCACTATCCCCTGTGTCTCTACAGGATGAAACCCAGAGCTCTGTATTTCAAGTCAAACATGTTCTTCAAAAGCACTCGAAAAAGCACAACATCAAAATCTAAATTTTCAAAAAAAAGCACTATAGTGAGATGGCAAATTATCTTAAGAGGATATTTATTTATTACTACTTTTCAAAGTAGTAAGCTTGGTTTTGGACAATGATCGCAAATGGGACAAGTAATTCCAAGCAAATGACTAAAACAGGAAAGTTATGTTTTCTTTCAGATTATCATAAAAAGCATTCTGATCCCCGAATTTAACTAAAGGGTTCCTAACCATGCCAAACCAAACAATATTAAAAAAAAAACCACCACACCACCACCCCTTTCCTACCAAGATACTATGATTCCCCTTATTCCATTTTATTCTAAAAAACTCATGGCACTTCCCACTAGATGTTTTCCTGAATGAGATGCGCTGCGGAGCGCACTGCGGAATGAGACAAATTGCTGTCAGAACAGAGTGGTCACCAGTAAAAAGAAAATCCCCAGGAACTTGTCCAGCTGTACGCGGTTGCGAAGGGCTGCCAAGCACAACCGCTGATGTAAAAGAGGGAGAATGTGAGGATTTAAGCTGTTCAAACAGTAAACAAGCACATCTGCTCCTGAATGTTATCATTAAATGAACTGCAGTAATATAATTTACATTGCTGCAGCATTCTTGCTTCGAACGACAACTTCTGAAGTTGTAGTTTAACAACTGGAGTTGAACTGGGGAGATTTCAGCTAAACTTTTGTGTGTTCTTTTGCACTGCAGACCCCTCTGTGGAAAAGCTCATTGCCATCATCGTATGCTGCTCAAGTCTAAGTTCTAGCAAAACCTGTAACACCATTTGGAACACACACTGACGAAGGCTTTTGAAAAACAGATGGGATCCCTTTGAATAGCAAGCGTTCAATGCCTTTAAAACCATTTATAATGCTTTAAAAAGAAAGAAAAAATAGGACACTCGGCTGCAGAATACAGGAAACTTTGATCCCTTTCCCACTCTGAACCTGATCCTTTCAAACTTGGAGCAATTTCATAGGGAATAATATTTAAAAAAAAAGTCAGGGGAAAAGAAAAATCTATTTCTATGTAGCACAGAATGAATAGCCCAGGCCAGGAATGGTATCATAAATCTGTAAAACACAGGAGATTAAAGAATTATGTACCTGAAAACAACTTTTTGTTCTTTGCTCCTATCGTTAATTGTTGGAAAGTTACAAAAATAGCAGTGGTTACTTTGGCTACAAAAACTAAACTTGGCAGTGCTTTATCAAACTCCCAACTGTTTGGGGTTTTCAGATTTCGTTTCAGATACATGACATAAAATAATATGCAATGTACAGTAAGCATGATGAGATGGTTGAGATTGTTTATATAACGTCTTTTGGTTTCTGATGACTCTTATACACTTTGGTATTTTATCCTGCTACCTTTCTGGATACTCTAAGATTTATTTATATTTTTTTATAAATAGCATGAATATACAGACTTAAGAAAAAAACATATAAAAATGTATTTCCACCTTTAGAGACCACTCTACCTTTTGACTGTCTTTATTACTCCCACTTTAAATAGCAGTATTCTGAACTAGCCTGTTCTGCACTCTTCTCACAAAACTTTGAGTTGCTTCCTTTACTCTAAGCTCTCCAATTAGACTGCTTCTTGAAAGAACATTTAAGGACACTCAAAAATGATAGTTAGCCTATGGGAAGCTAATTAGTTTATTTTTTCACTATGGTGTTTATTTTTGCCTTCCTTTTTGCCTTCAAATCCTCCTTAGTTTCACCACTGTGATTAAGTAGTACTGCAGTCCTAACTGTCTCTACTCTTAGGCATGGAGTATCAATTTTCTCACATACAACACTGTTTGCTGGTACAGTTTACCTCCTTACCCCACCTGGCTCTGTACCTTCTTCATTCATGGGATCTAGAGACTACACCTTAATCAAAGAATTTGTCCCTTGGTATTACCGTGTCTCAATGACCGACTTTCCCTCTATTGATTTTCTGAGACAATCACCTTTTAAACTAAAACCTCCAGGTAAACCATGCTGTTTAGTTTTGATTTTCTTTTACATAAAACTCCTTTGCACTGACATTAAAGCACACCTACGTTTGGTCTCAGGCTGACCTACTCATATGTCCCTGCTTCGGCGAGATTTTATTGATCAAAATTGCTCCTCTATGTAGCCCACCTGGATTTTAACAAATTTACCCTAAAAAAACTATTCATTTTTTGACAATACAGATTTTTATTATTTAAACATTAAATACTGGTTTATCTTGAACCAAACACTCCCTAGATTTCTTCCAGACCCTGGTTTTAAAGTACCTTATAACCTTTACTGCTTTTTCCTCTCTCATCTCTGCATCTCTCAGCTGCTTATCATCCTCACCAACTCTGCCAGCCCTTCTATGCCTTTGGCCACCAGACTAATTAAAAACAATAATTAAGCTATTCTTTCTCCTAGTAATTATTCATGACTGTTAGTAATTACTCAAAATAAAAAAAAGGACAAAAAATCCTTTAGAAAGTTATGTTATAATTTTCTCATTTCAAAACAATAACCCTTACACCAAAAGCAATAGACAGCCAACGTAAATAAATGTTTGTGGTTTTACCTCTCCGTGGAAAGTGATTACAAGTAGGATTTCATTTAAGCAAAATTTTCTATTAAGTATTTCATTTCACTTGTGTGGGTAAGGTCTTCCAGTATCAACTCCCCTGCCTCCAAAACAACCACCTACTCAGGACCTTCAGTTCCCCTGACGAAGCAGAAGAGAAAGAAACTCACCAAGTTACCAAGTACCTGGAGTTCTGGTTTTGCTGCCAGAACAAAATCTACCACTGTCCAAAAATCACCTACCAGACCCGAAAAGAAGACAGGTTTGGGTCACTACAAGACCCAAGACTTCAGTATAGCATGTCCCTTTGCATCAGTAAGAGTTTGTTGAGTTATAGACTATATCTACAGGCATGAGTCCTCCTTTTATGATTTGGAAAAACTACTGTAGATTTATATTAAGAGGTGAAACATCTCTTTTCAGTAAACACTGCCATCAATAAATGCTGGATGCTACAGAGAAAAAGTAAATCATCTAATCAGTTTGACTCTTCATCTTATATAGTACATGCTTTATATATCGCAACTTCATTACTTTTAAAGTCTTATGATTCATATGATTAATCAGCTTTTTGGGTTTTTTTTCCAGAAATGGTAGAAATTACAACACGAGTGTGTGCTCAGGGACAGAAGACATGCCGAGATAGAAGAGTGGACTGTCTGACTAACTACACAAAAGACACTTTCATTCCAACTTGGCCAACAGAGAAGCACCAGTGAATATCCTTCCTTCGGTTTTTACAGTAACGGGAGACTGCTGTACCACTTACATGTAGTTTTCCACAGTTTTCCTGGTGCACAATTTAGAAGTACTTTATACATTTCATATCCACTCTTTTTTTTTCCTACAGTATTAAATATGAGAAACCCAAGTTCAGTATGAACCATCAACTTAAAAATATTACTGTAAGTTTTCCTTTTCTCAGGAAAAAATTAACAGTGAATGTTGCTATAATGCAATTATAAAATTACTGACTTGCAAGATTAGTGTCCAAGATTTGATGAAATTATTGCAAAGACTATTCTCATTATGCATAATAAAGTACTTTAAAGTTGTCTTAAATTAAATTCTAGATGTTTTCAAAATTCTCCTACAATACTGAGCATGTATATAAAGTGCTTACTATGCTTTTTCCTTTTATGTATCTATAAATGTATATTAGGAAATCAGGAAATGTTAATGTTTTTATATTAGTGACAAAATACAGCACTGTGCACATGGAATATGTAAAATTTATCCATTTATTTGGCAGTCATTTGTTCAATGTCTTTCTTTTCCCTCAAATTAGCTACTCAAGTTTAGTTTTACTCAGTCAAATTATAAAAAGGCAAAAACCAACAAAATGAACTAGACCTGGACTTTTGACCAAACCTCAAATCTCGTTCAGTTTCTTTTTGTAAACTGTTTCTTACATAGTTGTTCTAACTGCAAATTTTGGATCAGCTGAAAGCTTATGTGCCAGAATTCTTGAAGAAAATCCATATTGTATTCCTTCTTTGCAGATAAAAGTAACCTTTTAGGCTAAGTTATGCTTTCAAAAGACTCAAAAAAGGAGACTCGGAAGTTATCACAGTCATTTCACTGAGACCAATCGTACACAAAAAGATGATATCCTGATATCCAAACCCATGGCTTGCCCATAAGACTTCCTGAAGCTGCTGTAGCTGGAAGGTGGGGTGGGAAGGGAAGCAAACAAAACATAAACCAAGACCAACTGGGAGAACAAAGTACGACGCAATCCAGAACACTCACCAGTGACTCCTTAACCACTGAAGTTGTGGAACATTGAATTAAATGAGATCAACAGTCTTCAGAAAAGACCCGATCCAAAGGTTATTGACTTGAGAGGAAAGACCTCTAACAACAGGCACCATTTATCCAAGGATCCTGTTGGCTGTCCCCATTAAAAAAATCACTGCAAAATACTAACAGTGCATGTGAGACAGAAAAGCAAGAAGATGAGAGTAATCCTAAGCTGATGGGAAACTTGGATTTCAGTCCAGAGAAAAACCGATTCATTATTTTTTACAACGTGAATCTATGCCAGCTGGTTAGAAAGCCAGAGTACACTGAGGATGCTGAAGCCCTCAGAAGCAGGACATGTTCTTGGATGCAAGGACTGCATCTGGTAAGATCTCAACCAGCTGAATTTTGCTTTTGCTTTCTAGGTAAAAGACCTAGAAAGCATGGCCCCCATTCACAGTTTTGTGAAATTTGTTTTCATTGTCTGCATTTTTTAAAAAAATTAAGATGACCAAATAAAATGTTTTCTTTTTGCGTCACGTGGAACAACTCATATCAATCAAAATTAAAATTTCCCTTTCACTGTTTTAAAAAAAAAAAAATCTGAATCATTTTAAATGAATGTTATTCCCCCTGACCAGATGTCAAGCTAAAAAAAGTTGTTCACAGAACCCTATTTTGGAATTTCTGACTCAGACTGCATTCATTAGTCTATGTCTAATGTCTTTGTCTAAACTGTGATGCTGGAAGTAGAAGCAGCGTAAATTTCTGAACAGTTTCATTCGTTAAGAATAGATTGTTACCTACTTTTTTGTATCATCCACCTTTTGCAATGCCAATACATCAACAAAATGCTGGTGCAAGAAACATATGCTATAACCACAAATTCTCTAAGGAAACGTGCAGATGCACATCAAATATATGGAAATTCAGCATACTCGTGAGAAATGCCCAGGGTGACTGCAGCTGAGGGCAGGGAGAGAGAGATGTTACTGGCATGAGGTTTTACTGTATAAGAAGTCTTTTCTCCATCTTATGCTATTGAAAAGAAACCTATCACTGTTCATCAAGGTGCACTGACAGTTCAGACTCTAGAATATGATTTCACACTAGAGACAAGGTGCTGACTGCAGGTTAGGAGCTGAGAGGATCAAATTAAAAATAGGAATTATAAAGACAGTATCTATACTGCAAACCACAGACTTATGCAATTATTTTTTTTTAGAAACACTGTAGCACCTGCATCACTTACTATTAGGGAAAAAGACATCACAACATTTTCAGTCTGCATCTGAATACATTTCATTTTTGAGTACTTTGAAAAATTCTGACCCTCTGGCCTCTGAGCACTGACAGTCCCAGAGTCTTGGTGAACACTGATTAGATCTGGCTGTGGCGAGAACGGACCTAGAGTCCATTTGAAGTCTCTCTTTCCTTCCTTCCTTCCTTCTCTGTGAAGCAGTGAGACTACAGTGGCCAGGACAAGCAACACGGTACGAAGAGAAGAAAAATAGCAAGAAAACATTGGGAAGTCGCAAAGTTCAATGCCCACACTGGCATCACTGGCTATCCCAGAGGACAGCAAATTACTGGGGGTGGGAGATGTTCAAAGTGAGCTGAGACGGGCTAAAAAGGGGCAGAGCACTCGCAATCAGGTAGCATGGCAAGTCAACAAAATAACAAAACACTACCATCAAGGCACTTGTTTCTGGTCATCTTCCTTTTTTCCATGTTTAGTACACACTTTGTACTTCTACTTTACTGAAGAAAATAAAGCCCAATGACTGTGCTCACACAGACTAGTCTTTAGTACCACAGCAAGGGTATTTTTTTTCCCCCTCGCATTTCTGCCATCCCAGGAGCGGTGAGAGGTGAAGCATTTCCCCCTGTGCTGGGCACTGGTGAGGCCCCACCTCGAGGGCTGGGTCCAGTTTCGAGCCCCTCACCACAAAAAAGACATTGAGGGGCTGGAGCAGGTCCAGAGAAGGGCAACGGAGCTGGTGAGGGGTCTGGAGCACAAGTCTTGTGAGGAGCAGCTGAGGGAGCCGGGGGTGTTCAGCCTGGAGAAAAGGAGGCTGAGGGGAGACCTTCTCGCTCTCTCCAACTCCCTGAAAGGAGGGTGTAGCCAGGGGGGGTCGGTCTCTTCTCCCAAGGAACAGGCGATGGGACAAGAGGAAACGGCCTCAAGTTGCACCAGGGGAGGTTTAGGATGGATATTAGGAAAAATTTTGACACAGGAAGGGTTATGAAGCCTTGGAATGGGCTGCCCAGGGAAGTGGTTAAGGCACCATCCCTGGAGATATTCAAAAGACGAGCTGACATGGTGCTCGGGAATATGGTTTAGTGTCGGTTTCTTTGTTTTGTTTTTTTTATGGTTGGACTAGATGATCTTAAAGGTCCCTTCCAACCGAGGCGATTCTGTGATTCTGTGATTTGAAGGAGCAGCACTGAAGCATCACCTTCACTGCAGTGTCAGTCTCACCACTGTAAGGGTACAGGAAAACTCATTTGTGGAAGAGGAAGGAGACTACTTAACTCCCACCACAACTCCCCTCCATCAGTCCCCTGGCTGGCTCCAGCCATACTGTAGCCAGAACGGACTTCCTCGTTAGAGGCTACCAGCGGGGCTCAGAGACCCTCATGCTCCCTTGTTCACTGTCATGGTTTCAGCGGGGATGGAGTTAAGGTTCTTGCCAGCAACTGGTGTGGCTCTATGTTATGAATTTGGGATGACAGCGGTGTTGCTGGCACACTGATGTTTCTGGTTGTTGCTGAGCTCTCAAGGCCTCTTCTGCTCCTCACACCACCCCACCAGAGAGCAGCCTGGGGGGACCACAAGAAGTTGGGAAGAGACACAGTCGGGAGAGCTGACCCCAAGTGACCAAAGGGATATTCCACACCATATGGCATTGTGCTCAGAATCTAGAGCTGGAGGAAGAAGAAGGAAGGGGGGACGTTATGAGATATAGCACTTTGGTTTCCCAAGGCACTCTTTGGTGTGATGGAGCCCAGCTCTCCTGGAGATGGCCAAACACCCGCCTGCCTGTGGGAAGTAGTGAATGAATTCCTTGTTTTCCTTTGCTTGCGTGAGTGGCTTTTGCTTTACTTATTAAACTGTCTTTACCTCAACTCATGAGTTTCTCCTCACTTTTAATTCTCTCCCCATCTCAACTGGGAGCGGTGAGCAGCTGTGTGGTCCTAGTCGCCAGCTGGGCCTAAACCAAGAAGTTCATACAGACTGACTCTTGCGAAAGTCTTTTGGTCTGTAATTTTTACCTTTGTGAACGTGGAAATAATATTATGCAGTTTACTGATCAACAGCTCGGTAACAGCGACAGATCAAAAAAATCCTTTATAAGGGTGAGGTACAGGTGTTAATATCTTTCTGAAACTATTGCCAAGTACCTTCCATGTAACGCTATACACGGTTTAAAAAATAAAACCAAAACAAACCTCAGGAAGCTGAATTGAATCTACTGCCTAATATTCTCTCTTGCTCAGGAATCAATGTCTGGAATTCGCCCTCAGGAAATCTGCTGAGACAATCTGTTAGCACTAACCTTCCCACTGTAAGGACATAACCTTTCTGGGGGCTGAATTCTTTGACAGAACAAGGTCAGGGTTCCATGCTGTGGAAGTCTTAAACTCCTGGAAAGGCCCTGCACAAATACCACATGAGCACCACATGCTTTCAGAAGCAATAGAGAAGACAGAGTTTGATTTAATACCTGGTATCACTCTGGCAGCAGAATCACGGTAATGATATTTATACAGACGTGTGAGGCGTGACACGGTCCATCGACATGGTTTGGCCAGCACAAAATACTCCTGTCTGCACCCCCATTCGAATATCTGCCCCTCATTCATTGCTTTGGCATCTTAGTCCTTTAGGAATGGTAACAAAAGTGTATATCTAAGAGAATTCTACCAGGTGAAGAAGTAATTTTGAAGCAAAAATTATTTTAAACAAAAAAATTAGAGAGGAAGTACATTGGATCTGGTAGAAAGACATCATAGAGGTGAAAAAGGATGAAAAGATCAGGAAGAGAAAGGGAACTGAGTGGGAATTTTAATACCTGAAGTTGGAAAGGAAGCCAGGAAGGCCAGACTGGCACAGAATTTAGGGGTAAGCTATTAATATTTTTAAGTGACACTATTATTATTGTTTCCTAGAGAAAACATTAAACTCCAATGAGCAACAATGCTCAGCAGCAATCTAAAACAGCAAATCAGAAGCAAGATTTTAGGAAATCACACGTAGAAAATGTAATTAGAGGAACTAAAATCCATGGTTCACCCACACCTTGAATACCACTGTCCCCTCACCTTAAAATGAAGATCTAAATCCTGGGAAAGGTCCAAAGAAGGACAAGAAGATGATGAAACAAATTAATACCTTCTGTATAAAAAACCTAACAGAGTACAGTAAGACTCTTCAGCCTGGAAACAACATGACTTAAGTAAAAATATGACGGAAATCTACAAAATGATGAATAAGAAAAAGTGGTTCCAGGTTGACTGTTCACCAACTTTTTCGGTACAAGAATTGGGGTCCACCAACTGAAACCAGTGGGAGCCAAGGTGGAATGAAACAACAGGAGGTGATTCTTTGTACAACAGGCACCAGATATATGGAACTAAGTGCCAAAGGATGTTAGGAATGCAAGAACTCCAGAGGGATCTAAGGTAAGGATGGAAACGTATTTGGAACAGGGAATCATCAACAGTATGCAAAATCCAAAACACATCAGTATGAGGAAACCCCATGAGCTAAGAAAGTGCTGGATATAAAATACAGCTCTAATTCCTCAGTTATTCTTAAATCCTTTCTCATGCGCTGCTTTAGTTATTAAAAATCAGTATTACAAAAACACTGCATATTAATTTGTTTAATTCTACATAGTAAATGTAATGCCAAAAGTAGGCTGACATTGTTGAAGTAAAGGACACAGTGCTTTAACACTGATTTAAAGGGTGCATTTGGGCTGTGCTACTAAAAAATATTTAATTAACAGATGTGCAACTATATTACTTGTTAATAATAGCCTGAAAGTCATTATCAATATAGTCTTATCAACCATCTGATAGTCACATCGATAGTCACAAATGCCACTTGCTGAAAAGAAACAAGCAACACCCAGGGCTGTTTTTGATCTGAAGCAACAGACAATCATTTCTGAAATGTGGCACACTCGGTAAATCCTGCAATCAGGTGGCATTCTCATTTCTAGAATCAGTTACTTTCCTTCAAATATAGGGCTAATATCTTTCAATTTTTTGATCTTTAAATGTCAAGGTAGATCCTTGTCAACAACTGAAAATACCACATGAAAAGCATCTCACGCAGGAGGGTCAAAGATTGCTCCTCTTATTCACTACAAGAAAATATCGGCTGAATCCGGAAATTTCACCTCTCCGTTGCCTCGTTAGGATGATTACAAATATCCAGCTTTCTTCACTGGTTACCATTTGGGGCAGAGACACATTTATGGATTTCTTCTCATGATACCAAATTAGTATCGCAACAATTAGCAGGCAGTGATGTTCACAGCATCCCGATGCAGCTAATCTACATCTCAGCCTCATTCTTCCATGAAATATGAAACACCAAACAAGTAACAATGTGATGGAAAGGCAAAAAGTCCACAGTTGCACAAGTGGATTTGGTGATGGGGAGGTACGAGATACCAAAAAAACAACAAGGGAGCAATTTCTTCTCCTCGTAAGTTTACATAACTTTTGCACAACAATAATCATTATAATCAGAACTCCGCTGTGTGACAACATTAATATGGACCAGGGAGTCAACTGGCTATTCCAATTAAGATTTAATAAGGTGGGACTTAAATTCAGACCCTTCTCTTGGGTTTTATACTTTCAGAAAGCCTCACTGTAGAGAAACTCAATGATTCCCAGAATATGAGGTTTTTTCCTTCTTTCTTGATTTATTAGTAAAACCAAGTGCTTTCCTATCAGACTAATTAAACCTTTCTCCCTCTGCCTTCACTGGATTTGACTTTCAATCTCTCCTTGCACATAGAATTACTTTATATTAAAGACACAACAAAACAATTATTTTTGACCTAAATATTTTCTCCTAGCCTATACAAAATACTCTGAATCTATGCATGCCTGAAGAATCTAAGTGTAACCTCCTATTTTATTTCCTCTCAAGCTACAGCTCAAGTAAAATGTGTCATTTTCTATGAAAAGATATGCATTTTCCTAACATGTTACAGTCATCAACTGGTGCACCTGAAGCCTTCAGAGGGTCCAGCTTTGAAAAATCTGCATCAAAATACAAATACTATACATGCTAGTTCAAACAAGCATTAACTAAAAGAAATCTTCATACACATCACAGAAAAAAAAAAAGAAATTACAGCTTTGAAAGTTAATGTCCAGCGCCTTACATCCACCTCGTCATCAAGGTAAGGAAGCTGTGACACAAATTATAGTCTAGCAGAAAAAGAAAGATTGCAATAATAAAAGTACAAACTAGATGCAAACATCAGAGGCTCCTGTGTCAGGGAACTGAAGCAAAAAATCACCATGGTAACCCATTAATTTTTAGTTCTCAACCTAATGATCATCTGAGGAAATAAAGAAAAAAAGAAACAGCACCTTGATACAGTGTTTAGTAAAGATGAAAATGTCACAAAACGAGCATTCTTCTTTACCCCAAAATAGCAGCCTCATCCCGCCGGTTCTTACCCCTGCCATAAACCACTCTCAGTCAGTGCCAAAAAAAAAAAATATTACTATTAAAGCAAGAAACATCGATTCAGCAAAAGTTAATTAGTAACTCATTAATATAACAGATCTCTTTCAGTTCTCTTTCTGGCTCGGGGACACAGAGACACTGGAACTTGCTTTTTCCTTTTGAAATACTATTTTGGGAAACTTTAGCATTTACATTTATTGATGGCCTATCAGAAACATCAGTGCTGAAAGCCTCCCTTTGCCAGTGTGATGCAGTGACACTCTGGTCTCCCTATGATTTTCCCACAAATCACTGATCTTAGGCAGAATGGCAACTGGAACGCTAACGATCCCTCTGCATTCAGGTCTACAGTTCTGAGAGAAATTGAAAGAATTTGAGAGAAATTTCCTTATTTGAGAATTTCTTAGTTTTGTTCATTCAGAAGCTGTCATTATCCAACTTTCTATTAATTCGTGCAAATATTCAGTAAAACTATTTGATGCAAATAATTCTTGGTCTACAGATTGTTTATTCACATTTGGCTGAGTGAACTTAAACTTGTGCTCGTTATGCTGACCTGAAGATAAATCACATTGGGATTTTGTTTGTTTATTGTCTTTTTGCTGTGGGTTTTTTTTTAATTGCTGCTGGTTTTAATTCTGTGTTTGACCAAGAGAATATTACTGGTGCAAACAGCGACAATATTAAACACCCAAAATATATTCCTCATTGCTCTACAGCTTCCCAAGGAGAAATGGAGAGGGAGGTGCTGAGCTCTTCTCCCTGTGATCCAGTGATAGGATGCCTGGGAATGGTTCAAAGCTGCACCAGGGGAGGTTTAGACTGAACATTAGGAAGCATTTCTTCACCGAGAGGGTGGTCAAACACTGGAAGAGGCTCCTAGAGAGGCAGTCAATGCCTCGAGCCTGCACTGTTTAAGAGGCATTTGGACAATGCCCTTAACAACATGCTTTAGCTTTTGGTCAGCCCGAATCGGTCAGGCAGTTGGGACTAGATGATCGTTGTAGGTCCCTTCCAACTGAAAATAGTCCATTCTAATTCCCCTTTTCCAGGTGGAATGGAACAGATACATTCCTCCTTTCCAAGTCTTCTTCCCATTTAAAGAAACTCTTTATCAGATGCTGGTCATTTACTAGGTTCAGGACAGAACCCCAATCGCAGCTCATCAGGCCAAGTTAAAAATTATTAATTGCACAGTTAAGATGGGAATTAGGTTCCGCTCAGCTCAGCAGGACTGAAGGCAGTTCCAGTCACAGCTGTGTACCAGCACCTGAAATAAAAGCCTTTTGCTGCTTGACTCGGCCAGGGAAGAACAGAAGGAGGCACTGGTTTAACCAAGAGGACAGCAGCCTAATGAAATCAATATCTGTCTGCAAGAGAATTAGATAATCAAAGGAACTGAACAATGTAAATTAAATTAATTATTGGGATAATTACTTTGGCATTATATTTTTAGCGCAGGCACGTTCTCCCAAGGAAACCATACAAATTTTTTTTTGCAAGTGATAAATTGCTAATTCACGTCCCGTTCACCTCTCAAAAAGCACCCCGTCGGAAACATTTTGAAAGCATAGCCCATATGTATGCGCTGATTCCTTCAGTATCACCTTATCTGCTGCCGCTAGATTTTACACTAGAGAATACCCGTTCAAATGACACTACTACGAATGATACAGCTACAAACACGAAGCGTTTGTGATGATTTTTCCTAGACGTGCCACTGATTTCATATCTGATAACTCATATGAGACTCCTTCAGATCCAAGCTTACATCTTTTTCAAGTGCATCAGCAGGATATTTTCTGTGAAAGCTGTATTTTTCTATTTTTTGCAGCTGGCATTGGAAATCTCCCATGAATATAAACAAACTACACATATCCATATCCAGTATTCAAAAATACTGTATAAGCAATTTTTATGTGAATGTTGCTTTGCATATAAAGGAACAAAAGAGGGTAAGTTTGTACCTCTTTATATGGAGATAAACCATCAAAAACATGGAACAGAAACAATTAACAGAATACAGGATAAATTTTGAGGCTAAAATTTCACAGATCATTAGACATCAAAGAATCTGTAAATGAATACATACTCCAGAACTAGTGGACTTGCAAGTCAGGTTGCTTCCTTGAATTACCAAGTTATGTGCAAAGCAAGTGTTGGGAAAAAAAAATTGAGAAAAAAAATGCACACTTGGAATTTGGTACACAGGGCGTTCCCTCTCTTCATTTTAAGTGGCTGAAAATGCTGTATTTTCAGGTACAGTGTTACATTCGCCTTGTTCTTTCAGCCGCAGCTCCTCACTCTTGCCTCCACCACATCTTTCCTACGCCCTCAGTGAAAACAAATGAGCCGTCCATGACTCATGTGCCCAGACTCACAATGAAACGGCAGCGGCCTCTGACAGGAGAAGAATTAATAGGTACATGCAGGGACAGAGGGTCAGCTACAAACTCTTAAATGCAATAAATTAAACTCTGAGTAAGATCATTACCATTTAACATCCTAGTTTATACACAGGGACTGAAAATGCGACTCAAAGAAAAGTCTTTTAATTACTTCACTGGGTCCACGATTTTTCCCAGTATTCTCACCTTTGTTCACAAGTGACACAGGAACATATTTCAAGCACCTAAAGATGTCTGAAAGTACTAGTGCCTTGTCCTACCTAATAGCGCTTTCACCTCTTGGATTGCTTTGTAGAATATGCTTATTAGAGTGTACCTCGTATGCGTTTCCATAGCACCACCTAAGATGAGCTTTGCAAATCATAGAATGGTTAGTTGGAAGGGACCTTAAAGAGCATCGAGCACCAGTTCCATCTGGTGGGACACCTCCCACCAGACCAGGTTGCTCCAAGCCCCATCCAGTCTGGCCTTGAACCCCTCCAGGGATGGGGCAGCCACAGCTTCTCTGAGCTAGAAGATTACCTCCCCATTTTTCAAGCATATCAAAACACTCTCTGTCTAATCAAGGCAGGTATTCGCCAATTAAACAAATGGGGCTTTTTTCCTGTCAGATTATGGTGCACGGAATAACATCTAATCTTACCTCTCCATTCTCCAGAGGGTGGATTTTGGAATAATAAGAGGTGCATATGACTTCATCATCTTTTATATAGGATGGCGTTCCAGGCCGGGGGTGGATGTTGTAGCGTGCCAGGCACTCGCTGTCGGTGATGGCGTAGTACTGCCAGGGCTGATAGTCCTCGCCATCCAGCGAACGCTCCAAGATCCAGTTCCCAGGTCGGGGAGAGTTTGCTGCTTTCACAATGACGTACGCAATCTGGAAAACCTGAAAAATAGACGCATTGTTAAAATATAAGTAAATACATAATTATAAATTCATTTCACTTTCTGAATAGCTACCAAACTAAGAACAGTAAATATGATAATGTTTGATTTTTATTTTTTTTCCCTAAAAATGCTTATGGCCTCAGATTCCATTGAAACTCTTTAATTACAGAAATAAATTCTCCATTAACTTTTCTGAAAAAAGATTAGTTGCATTAGGCCAATAGAGACTTTGAAAATAGAATTTAAAAGCACTCTAAATCCCACCTAACTTAGTAGGTAATTGCTAAACTGCGGTTTCAGCCAAACGTTTGCAAAGTTTGTTTTTGAGTATTTTCAATCTGTAGAAGTGGGTTTGTTTCTGCACATATATTTATAGACATACACTCTCTGCAATGTTTAAAGAGTTGCCAAACTCTGTTACAACTTTATCGCTGTTTAGAAAAAACACAGGTTTAAGCTTTTGAAAGATAATCACATCATGCTAGAATCATTCTATAAAACATTCTTGTTCTAATCCCATGGCTCAGCACTGTGGCCGTAAATAAGCTTTATAGGACAGAGACACATCAAATATCCCTATAAACAGAATGTAAGCACGTAATCAATGCTCATTAGGGTCCATTTCACCTGCCTATTCCATTGATTTATCAAGGGTTATTTCTGTTTAGAGGCTCATGGAATGCAATCCACAAACAATACATTTCCAACTGCAGAATGACACACGTGAGTGACCCAGCTTTGGTTTGGTTTTTTTAACCTGTAACATCTCGATGCCACCGAGGTGGAACTGAAGTTAAGGAAAGGAAACAGAAGTTTCCATTAGAAAAGCAGAACCTGCAGAAAATTCATATTTTTAAGATGCAGCGCTGTGAGTCTGCACATGAGGATGCCAGAGGGTATCATGGAGAGAACAGCGTTGATTTAACACGGAATGTTTTATATATGGGATAGTCACTGTAAAGAAGCTGCACGATTCCCACTTAGTCCACCCAAAATCTTCTGTAAATACTTAACCAATCAGTCGCCCCGTGAAAGAAGATCCTACAGTAATCGATGAAAGAAACAGTAAGAAGACTCAAATTTGTTTTTTTTAATCACCATCAATATTATTTGTCGTGCTTTTGGTCATTTTGGTTCCATTTTACCTCAAACCAGGACGTTATTATAAAACAGAAATTCTCTTAAGTGGCAGAGTACTGCAAATACGACAGTACATTTGATGACAGAGGCAAAGAAAACGTTTATCTCCAATTATGATTCCTGCCTTCTGTGTAGATGCTGAGAATACGGGAAGAACCACAATACCTTCAGTCAGGAAATCAGATCACCAGCAACCAAAGCTTTTCAGTGGGAATAAGAAGTGTGTGATGCTGTATTTATTTGAAAAACATGTGTGTAACTGTGCATTTGGGGAGGATTATCTCCAGTTATCAATATTTTTCTTCAATAGAATAAAAGAAAATCTCCAGAGACAAGCAGAAAGCTGTGTTTCATTCCATTATTTCAACAGGAATCATACAATCACTTGTTCCCTGTTTCATAAATGCCCTTTCCTCTCTTAAATTCATTGATAGTTATATTTCATTGTGGCCACAAACAAATGTAACTGTAGAAGTACTGGATCAGTATCACCAATACTGTTTAAAATAAACAGAGAAAAACACAGCATTAATATACCTCTTCAAAGTGTTCCTCCCCAGTTAAGCTCTTTGAAATGAAAGAAAATAGCTGGAGTGTTCAATTATTTATCATTTCCTAAGGTAGGCAATGAGCAAAAGCTATATATTAAGGAACTAGTTTATCAAGAGTTATTTTGCACATTGTCCTTTGCAGGAGTAAAGAATCTAACGTACAATGTAAATTATTTTCACACCAGCATGACCTACTCAAAGCACATAATCTCTTTCAGCTCCAGCTGTTCAGAACAGAGATTTCATTCTACAGCACTTCTAAATACCTTCTTAAAAAAATTTAAGTGAGTGTCATACACCACGTTGTCATAATAAGACTATCCCTTATATGTTGACTGGGTAACAACTAAAATTAAACACACTGCCAGGGCTTCTACCCTGGAAGACCTGTGGTTTAGGACTCAGAATAAATTCATGATCTCAGGTGTGCATATATAGTTTCCTTTGTGGAAGTCTTAAATTTTGCAAAACTTCACAGAAGATTCAATGCTATTTACATTGCCTATAGCCAAGAAAACCTTTAGCTCTGCAAGCACCTTGGAGGCTCTGGCTCCGTGGGGCCAGGAGGTGTAATCGCTGCTCTGAGGCACCGGGCTGTGTGGGAGAGAGAAACTTTCTGCAGCCACTTCTCAAATTAGAGCCCTATTTCAAGAACATTTCCTGCACATTCTGCTGAAGATTTGTTTGAAGTCTCGTTTCTTACCTTCTGGGATAGCGCACTGTTTGACTGCAATTTATTATATACCTTTGGCTTTGATTATTTTTAGCATACTTTGTAAATGAAACTGCAACAAAATCTTAATAAAAAAGCAGAGGAGAGGAAGCAGCACATTGCAGCATACCGCAGGATGAACATGATTTCTCTCAATCTAAACTCGTTAAGGAAAAAACCTTGTTAACATAAACAAAAGAGTACATGTCAGGATTTGTTTTTAACTACTATTCCATTAGTTTTTGGCCTGACCCAGTCCCAGCCTGGGGGAGTTCCCGTAGTGGGCACTGCATCAGCACTGAGATATCTGCAACCCACCAACACGTGGAACATTCTCCTTTGTCTTTCAAGCCTCTATTCCCAAGTGGAACCGAAAGACTGTTTTCTATAAACCAAAATAGTTTCCTGGGCAGAGAAATAGAGCTGGAACTAAAATCCAGGGGTTTTAAATGTTGATGGGCTATTAAGGGTAGTTGCAGTTGAGGGAAGATGAGCAAGCACATACATCAAAACCATGGCCCAGCTGATATTCCTCATCCTTCTCACTAAGGTCAGACTGAAGGAAGTACAGGATGATAATCCACGTTCCTTAGAAACACCTTTTCTTTGGGGACAGCCAGACTTGTAGAGCTTTAGCATGAATCTGGGAGATGGATGCCCCAGGTCATCTCAGTGCTATGACACAGACAACACACACAGCGTGCTCCATGCTTTAATGTGCTCTCTAAACAAGTTGACAATAACGAGTGCAGAAGAGAGGAGACTAAAATGAATGGCAGCTCCATGATGATTCTCAAAGCAAGTCAATGTCACGGAAGCAACATTGACTTTCCAACCAATCGGAAAACCATCTTTCTCCAGGTACAAGAGTACCTTATTTTATTCTGGAGTTGCTTAGCAAATGCTATTCTGGTTACTATAATACAACAGAATCACAGAAAGATATGGGGCTGGAAGGGACCTCTGGAGATCATCCAGTCCAACCCCCTGCCAGAGCAGGTCCATCCAGAGCAGGTTGCACAGGAAAGACCAGCAAGAGCTTGGTGGCATGAGAATACTTATACCAATGAAGTCTAATGAATCACTGACTTTTGCTGTGTTTGTTTCCACAATCAAAAAAGTGAGCCTGCTCAGCTCTGCGCAGCCAAGTTTCCCAGTAAACATTACCACTGAGCGTCTGTTCCCCCAGGGTAATTGCTGGAGCATGCCTGGTTTACTGCTCAAATAGCATCAATAAACTGACACGTGTCAATTGATGTAACAACGGTACAATCTTACAGCACATCTGGCTTTATACAAGTCCAATCCAATGTCACCTGGAGACCAAATTCTGCTGCTGCGAGCGTGGAAGCGGGGCGATACCAAGCTGCCTGGCAGGATGTGACAGTCCATTAAGGCAGCTGCCAAAGTGCAGCTGGAGGGTTTCCCTCCTCGCTCTGCTCATGCGACCGGGGTGTAATTATGGGAGTGGGAGGGAAACAGTCTAAATAGTCCTTTAAGCCTTTCCCAAATTATAGACAGCATAATAACATAATCCTAAAGATGAGAAACAAAATGAGTCTTGGGTCTCATTTTCACCGGTAATTGTCTCAGCAGTGAGATCTGCGAAGCACACATTGTGAGGAACAGTTCCATAAGTTATAGCGCTATATCTTCTTATGAATGCCTCATAAGACATAGAAAAGTGCATCCTACTACGGAGGATAATTTGCTACACTAATATTATTCAGACAGAGCTGAAGTGAATCATTAATCTGCACAGGGTTAGCTAGTGAAGCAGGAAATCTCATTGTGCCTGACTCCCACCTGCACTTCTATTTAAAAAATAAATCCTTCAGTTAGAAACCGTTCATGTAAGTCAGAATATCATCAGAGAAAAAATACAATACCACCCAATTCTACAGAAGTATTGCCACTTCAATTTCTCAACAGAAGAATGTAATAGCTCTAATGGAGGCTTTCATCAGCAATCTGCTGTTAGCTGTGTATCTGCTATTTACCATAATTATATTATGTTGTTGATTATTATTCCAGTTCAGTGGTCAAATAAACACGGTATTCTTTTATTGAGAAGAGTGCAGAAATTGGGCAAGGGTTTGTCTCCTTACAGGCTGGCGTAAATAGTTTTAAAACTTGTGGCCTTTAACATCCCATAGATTTATTTAACCAGTCATTTAAGAGCTCTTAGGGACAGCAAAGCGCTGCAGATACCCCTGTCCCAACGTGAAATCCATCCGGATGGAGAAAGCTCCCTCAGAACGCCCTCAGGCTGATGGGGGTGTTGCCACAGGGGATGCAACTCATTAAGAGATGCGGGGAAAAAGAATATATTGAGTAAATATGTGTTCAGGGGATTGTGTAAATGGATGAGACTTACTAAAAAACGTTTAGGGGAGGGAATAAAGGCAGGGAAAGGGAGGGATCAAGGTGGATCAGGGAGGAGCAAGTGTAAGGCAAAGGAGATAAAAGGCAAAGGAGATAAAAGGAGCCGGTTGACTCTAAATAGCCAGGTGGTCGGCATGTTTGTCCTTACCTCAATCACTGAAGTCTGTCCTATTTTCTCATTAAATCCTGTTTCTAAGTATCTTCCATTTAGGTGTGAACAAGAGTTAACTTCAAGCTCGACTACCCAGCAAGCAGAAGAGGCCTGAATACCATCCTCCTGACACACACCCTTTAAATATCTGTAAGCATTGATCAGGTTCCCCCTCAGACTTCTCTTCTCCAGACTAAAGAGACCCAAGTCCCTCAGCCTTTCCTCAATTCCTTAGGGTTCTATGTGGTCAGTCATATTTCAATTCACGTATGCTGTCATGGATTATTCTTTGTGCCTACCATTTATGAAACAGAGTAGACAGTTTTGATGCAAGCATTTTCAAACAATTGGCTATTTATGAACAAATAACCTCATTTTAGTCTCACATCCAACTCAGAGAGAGAAAAAAGCCTAATGTAGGAATGGAGTGGCTCTCCAGATTCCTCAAATGACCATCCAGCTCGTCTCTTTTTCTATCCCTGTCCTGAGAGACAGTGGCCACGGCTTCAAACATTCTGCTCGCAGTTAGAGATTCTGTAATTGAAAATGCTGGCATTGGGAAAGGGAAAAAAAAGAAAAAGAAAAAAAAAGATGCTTAGCAGGGTTCAGCTAATATCAGCTCAGAGAGCTGAACGGCTCCCCGCCATGCTGCAGTTTGCCTCCTAATGGCAATGTCTCTCCTGCTCATCTGAGCTGCTTCCAACCGAAACGCTGAGACCAGATGGGGAGCCTGGGCTGAAAGATGCACATACTTCACTCCAGTACAGGGGTTGGGCTTTTTCCACAGAGTTGCAATCAATGCTGGTTACTAGCTAGCAGGGCATCGTCTGTCCCAGAAAAAACCCTAGCTACAAATGTCACGCAGGGTAAGATGCCCACAGCACATCATGGGAAACATTGAGAAAGATTTTACCGAAGCAAACCTCAAAAAGCTCTCAGGTGGTTGTTTCCAAATCAAGCCAAGTTTCAGTTAGAAATCTTCCAAACTTTCTAATTAGACAAAAATTCACTCACATAAAATGCTCAGTCCCATTCAGTTAATACCCGCAGAAAATACATTTAAAAAACAAAACGTTTAAAAATGCCTCAACTTAGAGCAATCTCAGCTTTCTCCCTCCACTGCATGTAAGTGCTAGGAGGCTCAGGTTCCTTTAAGAACATTTTATTCTCCTTGAGAAAAACAGATCCTTTATTAATACCTCTCAACTTTTGTTCATGTTATAAGTAAAAGATGATTATAACTTGTGTCATTTAGAAAAAAAAAAAAAAATTAAAAGCCAATTCTATTAAAACAGTGCACTTTATAAAATGTCAAACTGTAAAACTCTCAAGTTGTCCAGCTGCCAAACATCTAAGACATATTAAGCCAAATGGAGGGAGTCAGTACCTGTAAAGTTTCTGGCACTGTCAACTTTATTCTTTGTAATTTTCTCTGTTGGTTTTCTCCATTACTCACTGTTCGGTTGTTTGTGAAGGCCTCAGAAAGAATAGCTGCTTTCTGTCGATCATTTTTGCTGCTCATCGTTGGCCGGGTGTACACCAGCACTGAGGGCTATCGTTAGTAATTTCTTTTCACAGTGCTTTCAAATAATAGCAGAAAGCAATTTCTTTTCTCTGTATTTCCTAAGGCTAATCACTCCTTTCCATAGAGAGCCAGTATGGTGAGGAAAGGAAAATTGATGGAAATGCCAATATTCAAACCTTTCTTCTTCAAACCTAGACAATAGCAGAGAAGAACAGAAAAAACAGAAAAGATGTTTCTCTTTCTTTTCCCCTCCGTGATCCAAGCACGGATGTTCAGCCTGGATCCAGCAGCGCTGAGAGCACCCTGTTTCCATGCAGTGTCCTCTCACCAGCTGCATTTCAGGGACCTGGCTGCTCCCCCAGCTTAGAGAAGAAAAGAGCTACCACAGCCATTTTTTTTAGGCTGCCTTTCCAAATTCTGTGGTGACAAACCCTGAAACTTAAACATTTAAAAGCTATTCTTAATCTCCTCAACTATTACTGACTCATATCAAGTGTTTGCATTTTAATTCCATAATGAGAATACTGACAAAGATAAAACTATTTCCTCAGATACAGAGGTAGCACATACGAATCTGTTTTTCCTAGAAAACACTTACATTTCACAAAATCATTCGGGTTGGAAGGGAACTGTGAAGATCTAGCCCTCCTGCCTTCAGCTTGGACATCCTGCACTAGGGGCTGACTGCTCGGCAGTTCCCAGGGTCCTCTTTAAAAATAGGTGTGATACTCCCTTTTCTCCATTCACTGGGGACTTGGCCTGACTGCCACAGCTTTTCAAGCAACTACATGAGCCAGTTCCCTCGGTCCCTGGGATGTATCTCATCCAAGTTATTCAGACTTCCTTTTTGAGCAGCAGAGAGCAAGTTCACGCTGCACTAATTTTATCAATGTGAAATTAAAGACCTTTTTCAAGGTTATGGTTTCTGACTCTTCTGCAAAGTGCTAAAAAGTATATAAATAAATCGTTGTTACTCAGCGAGGTGACATCTATCTGCTACCCACCTTGTAGTGAGGGCTACAAAGAGACATCTGAAACTGTTGCACTGTTACCACCGAGCATCTTCTGCACTATCAGCATTTAAACCTTCAATATTTCCCTCCTGAAACCTTCACGTGTTTTACTCTGAGTTCCCTGGAAAAGGACATGGTATTCACCATATATATTATATGATGAGAGGCATCATCCTCACGACCTGAGGTTTTGATTTGATGTTAATTTTAGGGTCCTTGAGGTTAAGATCATTGATCCAAGTATGAAAAGGGCATGTACTAATTCATACCCATTCCCTGAACATGACAAAATGTTCTCTCCATCTCAATCTGGAAATATTGTGCAATATGAACAATTTGAATAATGAAAATATGAATCAAATAGTAACTTCAGCCTTCAAATTAAAAAATAGAGACTTTTTTCCAAAATATTTTCAGCTTCTTGTTTCCTTTTCTTCACTTTCTCCTCATATATACCATGCTTCATTTATTTACTTAAACATGACAGTGGTTAAAAAGGCTTAAAAATATATTCTGGCAGTGATTCTAAGCTGCATCTCATCACTAAACTGTGGAAATTTCAAAAACATACACAAGGAATGAAAAAAATGGGAAAAAAAAAAGAGGCTCTAAATCTGATTTCCAGATCAAAAAAGTGTATGCATGTTCAGTTTTCATTTTCACTTTCAGTTCTTAATATTTTTTAAATTATCCTGAGAACTACTTTAGACGTAGGTATGTTGCTGCATGACATTGCAGGGGATATACGGAATATAAAAAGTGAATTATGAGATAAGTAATTTTATATATTTCCATCTCATAGCTCCCTTAGACAACCACAAGTTACTTCTGGATAATTAGGAGACATAACACATTAGGACTCACAACCAAGCGGAAGGTTTCTCTTCACCATGAAATTGTGTCTTCTGCTTAAAAACAAATGAAATCTTTGGTTTTTTCATGTTCTGTAGCTGGAGAGACGTGACGTATATCCTTCTCTGGGTTTCTTCTGCCACTTAGTCCACATTCGTCCAAATCAAACAAAAAGAGCTCCACCAATGGCTGTTATTACTGTCTGTCTAAACTACAGCATGGATAAAGGAGTCTCTAAGCATGACCTGCTGCACAGGCACCTCACGGAACACAGCGAGAGAGAGGGAGGGAATAATATTGCTATGAATAGATTTAACGAAAGGAGTGTGCGTGTGTATCTATATGTATATTCATTCTCCATTGTTCAGTACAAGAGATGATTTTATGCAGCCCCAAGGCCTATTTAAGCATTTACTTTATTACCACTAGTACTTTTTCCTGGAGTGGCTTTAGGTCCACCCACAAATCAAGATCTTGATGAGGACAGAGGAGGAGGAACTCTTGGGCAGTCAGACTCAACGCTCGCCCACGCTCTGACCCACTGTGCACACCGTTAAGAGTAGCAGCGCTTTACCCTGAGCCACGTGCTGAGATCCCAACACTCGCAGACCCTGCTAGCTTCAACAGCAGGCAACTGAAAACAACCCTAAGCCCATTTCAGCAAACGATTGTGCAAATACTGGCATAACGTTGCAAAGCACTGCACGACATCCGTCTGACAAGGTACTTTATCAGGAGTTGCTCCTACTCCCCTAAATCTCAACTTACACACAAAACCTTATAAATAACCAATTTGCCAATTATTAATGTCTCTTAATAATGTTAATCTGTCTCTTAACACACATCGATCTGTTCTTCTTTTACAATAATTTTTACCATGTGTACTACAGGATCTCATTGCCCATCTTTTAGCACAGACCTTCCATTTCAATAATAATTTTGTGGTAAATGGCCACCACAGGAGAAGCACTATCTCATGACCATCACTGTCAGCTGCAAAACTCCTCTTTGCAAGCTAGCTTTTTATTCATCATAAACTATTCAATGACAACATACTTCTTCAGTAAGGAGAGCAAAATCTGTTCAAGGCAGAGGATCCTATGATCCCATTATTTCTCATGCTCCCCTTCTCCCAGGCTCTGGGACTTTCTTCAGAAATAGAATTGCCCATGGCACAAAATCAGAAGAAAACCTTGTATTCAGGTCAGAACGTGTGTGTCACTCTCGATTCAAAGATCATAACAGAGTATTTAGGACCTGTATCCTGAAGCTACCCTATCCTGAAGGATGGACAGGTGAATAGCTTTCTTGGTTAAAGCCAACATTAGAAAAGGAGAAGTGGTATGTACATTTATTGTAGTCATCCAGGGAAAATGTAAGGCAAGTAACCTCAGAATGAAAAACTGTACATTCTCAAAACTTTTTTAATCTTTGTCAGTGTGTATTATGAACTGAAGCTGAAAGGATTTGCTTACTTAGAAAGATTTCTGACTACCCACAAAGCAATAAAGTTATGGTCTGATTTAGTGGGGATCATAAAAAAAAAAATGGACAAAATAATCCTGTGGAGATTTATTGTTAATACAACTCCTCAACCTCGCTGGCAGTACTTTATACGGTGGGTATTACAACTGATCTTTCAGGACGATAATGGCTTCTTAGCATTTCAGAATGCATTGAAGAGTACTCCCTCCATGCATTACTGTACCACTCATGAAAAACTTTCTTTTTTAATGCTGTGGGAAAGTCAGCCTGAGTAACTTCACTGATTCCTGCTCCTTAGAACACCTAAAAGCTCAATGCAGCAGGCTCTACCGGAGTCAGGGCTCGCGTAGATGTGCACTCTTGACCCTTCGCTAAGGAAAAAGGTCATTCGCTTTTCTTTAGGCTTTTGTCTGAGTGATATCAACGTGGAAAACTTTATTCTGAGAGAAGAGCAGAGCCCTGGCTGACATCTGTCACCAGCGTGCACACATTCTGGCCCAGCACAGTCTCTCTTTCCCCTTCGGGAAGGAAAAACTTTCTCCTTTGGGAGAAAGCCAGGTGGGACGCTAGATAATATATTTGCTAATAGTATATGAACCAGGTTGTTCTTGAGAATGTTTACTGTGATGTCAAAATATTTACTTGAGTTCTGTTTGTTTTCACAATTACTAATAATTATGTTTTCCAGTTATGTTTGCTACCACTCCTCACTGGTATATTTATGCGTTGTTTGCTTTCTGGTATTTCTCTTAACTTTTCCTCAAATCATTTCATTATAAACTAACTTCAAATCTAATCGTTTGGCTTTGGTTAACAAGAATATCAGAAGGACAAAGAATGCTTTTTTTCATCCCATAGATATCTGATTATTGCATTACCAGCAAATGGTGATACTAAAAAATCAATTACTAAAATACTCAGATTCAAGTGTGTAAAAAAATAAAACCAAAATAAATAAATAAAAATAATCAGTATTATAACATCCAGTGACGGGTAAAAATTGGCCGAGGACTTTAATAAAACAGGACAGATCTCATTCTTTTTTTATATTAGTTCCACAGCCCCATTTTCATGAGTTTAGTTGTATCTTTTTAGAGCTGCCACTTTAACAGTTCATTACCACTTAGGTATAATTGAGCCAGAGAACTGGACTGAGGATTTTTTTGAGAGAGAGAGATAATGAAATATTTTGTATTCTCAACTGTTTACGTTACTTCAAAACAGAATGATTCATGTGCAAAAAATACTAAAAAGGAATATTCAGGATGAGAGCTTTGTGTTGTAGGCATGGACTGGAGCTCACAGATCAGTATTTTATATTTCAAAGTTTTACAGTCAGTTGGAGCCAAGGCAGAGCCCCAGCTGGTCCAGAGAGGGGTGGAAATGTTTTCCCCATCACCTCCACAAATACATTCCTGTCCCCTCTCCAACACTGGCATCAAAACCCCACACAGCAAACCAAATCAGAAAATTGATCTGGCACAAACTCACCCCAAAAAAAACAAGACAAGACTTAGTTTTCAGTACCAAGGCACCGATCTGGTTCTGCTGCTGCCAGAACAAGGGATGCGATGGGGAGGAAGAGCAGTCATGGAACTGCAGCACCACAGTCTGAACAGACTTTGCTTCTGTTCATGCTTCTCTCTTTAGACAAACATTTTTGGAGATGGACAAACCAGACTGGCATTTGTTGGTGAAATGTCTGGTTGGATTAATTTTCATTTCTGCTAAATTACTTTCTAGCTTGGGGATGAAGAGAAGCTTTAAGCTTTACCTTTACAGAAACTGCTTTGAAAGCCTCTCAGACATTTGAAACACGTAATTGATAGTAAAAGAGAAAAAGAAAATATTAACTGAAAACCTAAGCAAAATGTTTGGACATGTATATATACAAGTTTAACATATGAAGACCAACTGGCACTTCATTTTACTAATCTGGTTCTTGCATCCCAAAACTAAAACCAGTGTCATTAACCTTCTCTTTATTCCTTTAGCTGTTCTGAGATCTGAATTTGATTACAGCCATTGATAGCCGTAATATTTTTTTTCCACTGGAATATGCATCTGATATTCCAGAGCAGAGAAAATAAGATGTGAAAACCAAGCATCTCCTGGTGATATACATAGTCCTGTGCTACTGTGCAGATAATGTGAAAAAGCTATTTCAATATGGCTTTGTTGCTCAACACATTCTGATTCCTTAACCACAGTTTGGTGAATTGTTATTAGTTAAAACGTCCATTAGCAGCTGAAATGAATCAGGTATGCCTAAGCATGTTCTCCTGGCTTAGTTCTTCTCTGAAGGGAACCCAGTTCGGGAGCTCCACAATCAATTTTTTTATTGAGTAGAAAAAGAAAAAGCAATCACTCAGTTTTGCAATTCTTTTCCTCTTCTTAGCATTATCCTTATTAAGGATACGTGATGTGTGTTTGTGACCATGCACACGAGCAGGTGTGTGTGTGTATTTCTGCTCATGGGTATTAAAGAGAATCAAATAAGAAAGAAATCATTCCAAACCAGAACAAAATCCTCCATCCAAATTCTATTTGGACAATACAGAGTTACAAAATAATGAATTTAGCATTAGTAGAATATTGCTGTCTGCTTTTCATAAAGTCTTTTCAAAATGCTTCTGAGCAAGTCGCACATTCTTCTCCTACTTAGAGCTATTCACTTCTCTATAGAGTTTCAGAAATGCCACTTCCTAAAGTATAATCTGTGCCACTCAAATAGCAAAGTCCATGAGTCTAAAAGCTTACATTTTAAAAAGCACATTTCAGGAGAAGTGGGACTGCAGTGATTTCTACATGGAGTCAGAACAGTCAGAATTTGTTGGTTAATTCCTACAGAAAGGGGGCAGGGGACGGGATGAAAACACAAGGTGAAATTGTTGGACACTGTCAGAGCTTAAGGAACTTAAAACCGATGAACTGCAATTGCTTTATAGAGAAATCAAATCCATAGCTTGATCAGTTATTGCTCTTGCACCTTATGAGGCTCTGACAAGTGTCAACTACTCTCTTTTCTTCAGAAATATACATCTGAAAAGGATTACCTGGACACTGAACTGATCCTCCACAACCTCAGGCAATTAAGATATTCTTATAAAGTCCAGAATTTTCTGCCAGAACATTAAGTCCGAGTCCACCCGTGTTCCACACATCTACAAGTCACATAAAATACTCCAGCACCATTTAAAAAAATACCACGTGTACAGTAAGGAAAAAAATCAAACCCCACATAAATATGCTCCTGGCACAAGTATCTGAGCAATATCAAGGGTATTGTCAATGTCCTTGTTCCCCACAACAGCAGGGAATTTGTTAATAAAAGTGTCCTGATGTGTGTAGAAATCAGAGACAGATGGGCTGACCATCTCACCTCAAACTGCCAACTGGTTTGCCTGTCAATTTGCCAATTTTCTTTAAAGATACTCTACTAATCTTCCACATCACTGTGAAATTAAACCAGGCAATACAGGGAATACGTTCTCTCTGGATGTCTAAGCGTTTCTGTTTTGCCAACTCCCTTCTCTGTACTTCTTGAAGAGAAGCCTTAGTTTCGGTCCTGCCAGACACTGCCCTCACGGGACCTGAATGCCTTCTGTTGCACGTGAACTGCCCACCACCCTTCACAAAAAAACCATAGACCCCACACAACCAGCAGGAGTAAGAGATGTGGATGAGCAGACACTTTCTCTTGGTAATTTGTGAGTGTTTCATGGGTGGAACAACCTGGCACACTCCTAAACCTACCCTAGAAACTTGAAACTGGAATTTCACTTTCCATAACCAGTATAACTCAATCTGTTTTTTTAACCTCCATTTAAATTCCTGTGAGCAACCCCCAAATAAATCTACATTCCCATTTTGACCTCCTATGCACTGGCTGGTTGAAAAGCACTGCGAAAAATAATTTCACGTGCACAGCTACAAATGGTGTTCCATAACATTCCTGTGAAATAGATAAGACAGTGATTGTCAAAATGTCTAAAAAGTCTAGAAAAGTGAAAGGTTAAGAGCAAATTAGCAACGATGCTCAGAACCAAATAGCTCCAGTTTTCAACTAATATTTTTTTTTAATAGATGGGGTACAAATTTCAAACATACTTTAATGAATTAGAAACCTAACCTCCACTATAGAGAAAAGCTCTTTGTAAGTATTATGGTAAACCTCAACTGTTGGGAGAAAAGAAAAACAGATACTGCATTTTTCCCAACCTGTCTGATAATGTTTTGCCTCCTTCTAAAGTTAAAAATATATTACTTCTTCATTTTATTAGTTATTGCTAACTAGTATACACAATTTTTATATGGCTAGACTGCATAATAATGCAAAAAAAAATATGCAGTTGCCCCCAAAGGCTAAGCATTATATAAATGAAGAAATTGTAATTATTTTCCTTATTTTTTCATGAAATTAGGATTGCTAAAAGCATTCCATGTACTGTCATAATTACCAGTAATAACATACAAACTAATGCATTCCTGCAATTTTCAGTCCATTACTTGTAGATTTGACATTTGTTATTTCTATCTCACAAAAAGGAGTTAAGCATTTTTATACTTCAAGCGAGAATTTATCAACACAAACATAGCAATTACTGAATCTCCAATAAACCAAAGGTAAAGAATGCTAGTTCTTTTAAGGGAGGTCTCAAGGATATCTGTCGACCTTCATCATTCACAGTGAGTGCTACGCACGACACTAGCTGGAAGAGAAATTTCCTATTTTACCAACTACTATAATGAACCTACAATTCTGTGTCTACAAAATACCCAAATGAGAAACAAAACCTCCTAATACTCCTCAAAATCCAAACAACTCCTTTCTTGCTGAGCAGTCTAAAAGCCACGCAAAATCCAACAGACCTTTTACCACATTTTGGGGAACAAAGTTGTTGTTTTTTTCCTATAAGGTGATGAGTAAACACAGCACATCTCCCTCACTCTATGGGTTCCTCAGGTGCCAAAGAGTGTGCCAGACAGTGCTAGTGGCAGAAGGTCTTGTCCCACCTCTCTGACATCCATGGAAACCTCCAACACATCCATGGAAACCTGAACACTGCTCCTGCTCCAGCCGATTCGAATGAATGGGCTTAAGGGAAGGTATCAACTTTGGTACTGCGAAAGGACCACCAAGCTTCCTTTGAACAATAAGCAAGAGAACATGGGAAAGAAATACGCTCATACTTGAGCCTTGTCTCATTAAAAAGAAAAAAAAAAGGCAAACAGAAAAACCCCCAGACCCACACAACACACAGTGCAGTGTTTTCGGGCTGCTGTTAACTGGCACACAAAGAAGCCTTTTAAATACATTAGAACCACCCATACTTTTTCGTCATTACAGTCACTGACCCTGTAGTTGCCAGCTTTTAGTATGTTAGAAAAATCAAAACTTTTGGAAGTGCACAAACTTGCTTATTTGCTATGACAATCTAGATACTGACACAGCAGAAAAACCAGACGTCGTAAAGCCCTAGTTCCGCAGACCTGGCTTAAACAACGGCACCAGTAAAATCACTAGAGAGGTGAAAAGCAAGGATGGTAATTTAGTTCTAATGCTTGAGCTACTCACAGAGCCAGCAAGAGGCACAATCCCCTGCTGTAAAGGCAAACCAGTGAATAACTCCAAAATTTTAAAAGACAGTTTAAAAACCTCAAAACTTTTCAATGCACAGGAGCTTAAACTTCCATTAAAAGGTTTATACAATCATAGAATTGTCTAGGCTGGAAGGGACCTTTAAGACCACCTAGTCCAACCATCAACCTAACTCTGATAAAAACCATCACTAACCCATGTCTCTAAGCACTATGGCAACCCGGCTTTTAAATACCTCCAGGGATGGGGCCTCAACCACTGCCCTGGGCAGCCCAGTCCAAGGCTTCATAACCCCTTCTGTGTCAAAATTGTTCCTAATGTCCAATCTGACCCTCCCCTGGTCCAACTTGAGGCCGTTTCCTCTTATCCCATCACTTGTTCCCTGGGAGAAGAGACCAACTGATTGAAACAAACTGCACATTGAAAGTGTTTGCGTCTATAAGGCCAAAGACACAGACGTAGGATTGTTTCTGGCAGTAGCAATGAGGGCTCCAAAGCCAGAACCCCAAGAATTCTTCCAGCATTCAAAGGCTCTTCCAGGTATAAAGGCTACTGCCCTCCATGTACTTCAGTGTCAGGAATACAAGGTGCTTACAAGAATTTCTACCACCAGATCATTTGGATGACAACTTGTTTACAAGAAATAAAGGACAAAACCTGGAAATCCAAGCATTACTCTTTGTTAAAGCTCACTGAAGTTCGGAGTTCTGGACTTCTTGATCTTTTACAACAAAATTGCCTGTATGTATGTACACGTCTCGATGCCCTGCCTTTGGTTTCATTTTATTTTCTAACAAACTATGCTTCATCGAAGCCTTTTTAGGTGATAATCAGCTATTGTCCTCTTTAAGTACAGCTAAATGAGAAAGAAGGGAGATAAGGACAGGCAGGTTCCAAGTAAAACCAATAAATCAATAACAATAAACTGAAAAGGAAAACTGGTCTCAGAGAAGAGATCACACGGAGGGGGAGCTGGGAAGGGGAATCTCTCTCCAGTGAGCCAGAGAAAGGACCTTCCTTTTTCTCAATACCAGGAAAACAGATTATGTTTTCTGGTCTGATTCAAGCTGCAGACAAATATGGGCCAGCCCCAGAGAAGATTTTAAGGAGGGGGGGGAGGGAGAAGGGGAATTAAAATTAATTTGTTATCTACTTAATTGAATACCAAAATGGTCAAGTCTAATAACATGACGAATAATTTTGGTACTTTATCTTGGCATAACAAAAAAACTAAAAAATTACTTTCCTTATACCCTCAAATTCTCTTGCTTACATCCACTGGAATTTATATAGCATTTTTGTAGCCTCAAACAACTGCATTCCCTATAGCTACATCTGTCAAGCGACATGCCATTAACAGGAGACAATTTATCAAAAGACCTCGTTAGCCAAACTCCTCCCTTAACCCAGGCTCTCCCTCAAAATAACTCACTACATATGCTTGTTTACCAAACACAGAAGAACTACTTCTAGTGTATTTAAGTATTTTAAGTATTTTTAGTGTATTTGAATGTATACTGCTATGCTACTGAAAAAAAAAGAACTATTCTAACCATAAAGTGTTATTGATATGAATTTTCCATGAAACTACCTTTAAATTGTCTTCAAAGAGCCAAATCAGAAGTTATTGTAAAAAAAAAAAAACCATGAAAATGTTATATCTAAACTAATTTCAAAATTTCAAACACAACTTCATGAAAATATATACAAAATAATTATTTTTAATTTAGTACACTTTGTTATAATGAATGGATCAAACAAGAAAAAGTTAGAGGAGAAGCTGAGTGTGTCTTGATAATATAAAAGCAACAAAAAGCAAAGAGGGAAACGCTCCAGGTCATTATTGTGCAGGAAACAAAGCCTCTGCAGAACCAACCAACCAGAAGAAGTTTACCTGTTGGAGGTCCAACGTGACAGTCACATAATGATACTCGATTCCATTCTGGATACTAGGGCTTTGCCACCAAGTGTTCTTGCCATCAATTGCGTTTGTTATTGGATGTCGTTCTGTTAGGAGAAATACATAAATATAGTTCAAACTTGTTAGGAGAGGTTAAATTTTTTTAGATCTAATATCTAGATTTGAATCCAATTACAGAGCCAATGAGGCAGCACTTTAAAATAAGAAGCAGGACATTATTTTTCTTTTACTCTTGGGGCCTGGTCACGCTTATTATTACTGGAACACTCATCTAAAATTTGTAGTTTAATTTTGGTTAGCATCATAAGAGGGTGATACAAAAAACCTAAATGCACTTGGAGGCTCTCCTGATTCTACAGAAAATGTAGGCACCTAAACCCAGTGAAGACTTGCTGCAGTTTTGCAAAGTTTCAGCCATTAGACGTTGCAACAGAAACAACAAATGCGGAACCCACGATACGGTGAGCAGGGAAACCAGAGATTAAAGCAATACTGGTACTTGCATTTCTAAGACATTTCTAAGCACACATGCAAATAATTCACAAACTAATTCAGAAATCATTACAGAGTACATTTCTCAACTGGAAAACTCTCTGACTCACACACACGCACATAAGGATGGTTATAGTCCATATCAAAGCCCAAGATGCATTCCATTTCCTGTCTCCACTTACGCTGCTGCAGTGTCCCACATGAATCCCAAATAATAGGGAAATGAATTTATTTACAGAATTAAATTCTTCTGAGATTTCAAGACCTTCTAAACCATTGAAGTTTGCTTACAGAGTATTTTAATGTTATGTAGACTGAGAAAAATCACACCCAACGCTTCCAGGTTACTTTTTGTGGGTAATGCGTGTTTCTCTCCGGTATGAAATGGGAGAAAAACAACCTGACCCTTAAAAGGTACAAGGATCTATATTTTGAAGTTCTTAATTGCCTGGAGTGTGACTGCACATTACGGGGAAAATAACCCAAAAGAAATTCAGACATAGTATGTTTCTTCTCTGCAGGTTCTGTCTGCAAGAACATAACAAGAGAAGAGAAATCCTCCCCCTCTCATTAAGGATGACTTTCTAAACTGACAGGTTTTCTTGATATAAAATCAGAATATGCTTCATTATCAGCTAGTCCTGGAATTGCAAATAAAAAATTCATGAACTGATTAATTTACTTGTTATTTTAATTATTATTTAAATCAACCAGCCAGACTGATACTTTGTGTCCCTGTTTTCTTGCTACACCAACCACCTGTGGAGGACTCCAGTCCCAGCTCGTTAAGGAAAGCCAGAATGTCTGAACATATTTAAAGACACAATTAAAGTGCTTTGTGGGAGTGAGGGAAGGCAGAAACCCTCAAAACTGAAAATGCCAAAAAATTTCATTTAAAGATCAGATCATTCAGTGTCATTAGTGGGCACCAATTCCAAGTCAGCGGTTGGTGCTGCAAGATGTTATTAGTAGCTTTATCTTTACATTGAAGAGAAAAGCAAAACACACCCATGCTTTATGTGTTGTAAATTCCCATAGCTCTGGTCATTGCCACAAACCTTGGCTTTAAGTAAGTGCCAGTAAAAATCACCTGCAAATCAAACTCAGATGCTCCTGGGTGATTGGGCCAGAAGCTGTCTAATTGGAAATTTACATCTAAGTCTCTTCAGGTGAAACTGATATAAATCATGAAAAGGAGGGTTAGGAGATTAATCAACAATTAACTGTAATCCCTGTTATGAAAGTTGAATCATAATTAATTTGAAAACACTGATTAATTGTTGACATGTTTTGCCTATTTAAAAGAGAAAGGAAAATAATACAGTATTTGCAAAAAGGAGTGGATTGCAAACACAATTCAAGGACTAGACTCCTTGATGGTGGCAAGAGGAAGAACTTACAGAGTGAGCCCATCAAACTGTGCTCTTTAATTTGGGCTCACATGTGATTAACCAGAGAATTTGTGTTCATTTCCTACTACAGTAATTAAGGGGAGGCACTCCAGACTCGCACATTCCGGCGGGATCATTTAAAGTCTGGTTACATTACATGGTTCTCCTATTAATGAGCCATCTCTGTTTAAATAAGCCACTTCCTTCTGCCAAATGAACATTTAAAAAACTTTAAAATGAGATGTGGTTGGCAACAAAAGACCAGACGTTAGGAAGCTGGGCAGACTCAAGTTTTTAAGAGGGCAGGAGCGAGGGCACAGATATAAATCATTCTGATGGGGGAACGAATGGGATTCAAATCCACTGGAACGCTTATAGCGTTACAAATCACATGGTCTTTCCTCAGAAGGTGGCATTCACTGCAACTAAAGACGACGTCAAAATTTAGAAAACTATCTTGGAGAAAAAAAAAAATAGGTTACAACTGTGTTCACACCAACAGAGTAATCTATACTGGGGCAATTATAATTTGCTTCCCAAGTACAAGATGGGGAGCAAATGGATACGCAGCCATTTAGCAGGAAAGCATGTGGGGATTTATAACAGACAACTAGCTGTGTATCTCTCAGTGGTGTCACTATTAAAAAGGGGGAATTTCTACGTAAAACATGGACAAAGGAATAGATTCCGTTCATTCTGAAGCACACCTGCATCTCTGAGCAGTACTGGTGAGAGCTCAGGTAAATCTAATAAAGATTAACATCTCCAGAGAGAATTCGGAGAACTCCAATTTGCACTTTTAAGAGTTCTAGAAAACACAACCCATTGAGGAGAATGAAAGAAAAGCTTAGTGTAGAAACTAGATAGAGCAGCAACACCATCAACCCTCAATTAAGTAAAAGAATTTTGTCAAGAAAAAGGGAATAATCCGTTCCTCGTACCGCCTGAAGTGAGGAAAAATTAGCATGAATTTCTGCGAGGAAGATGCAGCTCAGCGATTTGGAAAAGACTTTGTAACGAGTAAAATAACTCTGGCCCTGGAAGGAATTTTCTAAGGAAAAGCTAAACAAGCTTCCATCTGGAAAGCTACAACCATAGATAGCTCATCCTGTCTAGAACTAACAAGTACATTACATGCCACCTATTTTTATTTTTTTTTTCTGTGGTTTAAGAACATGCTTAGATGTGTTTTGTCATGAGATGCAAATCCATCTGAGCTAGGTTTCAGAAGGAAACAGCTGGGGAAAAAAAAAAAAGAGAGGAATTGTCTCTATGCTTCTGCAGCTGTGCCTCTTCCAACAGTTTATCTATTGCATTAGAACCTGTCTTAAGTGTCTCTGCAGCCTCCACCATCTACAGAGCCAAAACAGTCACAAAAATCCAACAATGTTAATGCCATTCATGTCTTTCACTGCAAGGTCACATGAAATTAAACTCCTACGACTTCACTAAGAAATTTTCTTACTGCTCATCTTCCCAACGATTAGAAATATGCATCTCTGAAGCAGACGTTAACAAATTTATACTTGAAAACTGCTTTTGCTTCTGGGTAGTCTTTAAGAAAGCAGTGTTAGCAAAGATCAATTTTAATATGAAAAACTAAGCAATTAAACCAAGCAGCGTTCCATTATCTTATCTCCTTTTTGCTGGCACAGTGAAACTGAATTAACATCAAACGAAGAAGAAAAAAAATCCCAGAATACAATGAAATAAAACTGGAGTTGGTGCTAAACCGAAATTTCAGATGTTGCTTAGATTGCCCCAAATGTTCAAATTCCACACATAGGCATGCAGGTGAAAGTCAGCTGCTTTTCAGTCCTGGTTAGTAGATACCAAGAGAATTCAGTAACAGCTGTAGGTACTTAATCTTCCTAAATCTGAATTTAGGTACCCCACTTCTAACTATCTGAATTAGAAAGTTCAGTTTGAGAAGTAAACACAATAGATAAAGATTTTGAAATGCCGAAGGAAGAGACACGTAAACTAATTTAAAAAGAAAGAGAAAGGCGTTTCACCGTAACCAGGCCAGCGACCTACACTTTTGTTTGTCGAGTATCTACAAACTTTGGAAAAAAGTCTTTTTTAAAGGAACAAAATGCAACTGGCACACGTACGGTGTGGAACTCTGCTCTTTTGATCGCAAATACGGCACTGGGGGTTCCTTGCAGGCTGTCCAGATACATGTTCAACCAGTTTGCAGTACATTTCCCGGCCCTTTTCTCCACAGGTGGCGTTGGTTGTGATGAGGGCGTTCGTCGCCAGGTTCAGCACCGCGGGAAACAACCCTGCAAACAAAACAAAATAAAATAAAATCATCAACAAAAGCAACAAAGGTGAATTTAGCAGCACAATCATAAGTGAACGTAACACCTTTTATGGCATTAAAGCAAAAGGCTTGGTTTTCAACAACTATGGACGTAACGGAGCACAGAAAAACACCAACAACTTTGGGTTTGAATCCAGACTACAGACATTGGAATAAAGCCATTTATAGTGATGATTTCCTCCTCGTTCCCTTCTAAAACTCAAATCAGTACCTTCTGGTTATATCTTTAACAACAGCAGGACGGCAAAGGAGAAAGTAAAATATGGAAAGATGCACAGCATCACAGAATTATTGTTTTCATAATCAAACCTTGTGTTCTTACCCTACTGGACACTGAAACATTGTATGCAAATTCCCTATGAAAACTCCTTATTATTCTTCTTTTCTGCTTACATCTCCACGGGAAAGCTTCTCCTTCACAGCCTGCATCACTTGTATTACACAGCATTACTGTTCTGCTCGGGACCTCCGTCACCTTTGTCATCAGAGGAGCCCAGTAATTCATGCAGCAACATGAATAGCATCTGCCGCGCGTGGCTTCCCTTTCCTCAAGAAGAGGATAATATATACAATGTTATATCGTTTATGGCAGTACTGTTGTTATTTTTTTCAGGTGCAGATGCTGAGTGATGTTTTATAATTCTCATTAAGCGCAGCACTTAAGCACATGTCTGAGTGCTCTGCTGAACTGCGTCCTATGTAGCAGTAAGCTATAAAGATTATAAACCATGTGAAGAACAATCATTAAGGTGGGTTACTTTTCTTCCTACTAAATCCTGATCAAAACCTTTGAGCCGCGATAAAATTGATCCACAGAGACAAAGTGATATGATGTGTTGAACGTATACATTAGGCTCTTGCGTTAAATCAATCCGGTTTGCATCTTCAAAAGCGTAATTTGCCATGGCTGCAGGTTAAACCAAACCAAAACAAAATCTCAGGTATGGACTGGGATCATCTGCAGAATTATCTGATGACAATTTCTACTGGCCCCAAACCCACCCTTCTGTAATTCATTCAGCTTCTAACCCTCTTATATTATTATAACCTTAAAACAAGGCTTTAATCGAAACCGAATCTGTGATTACTGTACACTGACAAAGCTCCTTTTATAATGACTCTCCTTTTCCTCCTCCGCAGATGGACAACACTATTCAACTGACTCCTTTCAGTCCTTTAACTCCAGTCTCCCGCTTGTCTCTGCAATTAACCTGTATGCCATTTAATTACCAGCCTAGGGTGGTCATGGTACAGCCGCCCTCTGCCACTGTGAGTTAGTGACTCTCACGCTCACATTAGAACCATGTTAAACATCCTGCTTCAGCAAGGCAATTAGTTCCTAACCTGTCCAATTTGTACAGTCAATCAATACTGAGATTTTATGGATCTTCCTCCTTCCGCACAGATTACAGACCATTTTCATCACATTTTAAAATCTATACACTTGTTCTTGCATTTCTATTCAATGCATTCAGTGATATTTGCTGCCTTCTACAATGGAGACACGTGGTAAAAATCTGTGTAAGCATTAGCCAAGTAGACGAATTCATAGCTGTGGAACTTCCTATGTTGACTTACGGCCTCATTATTCTCTTTTTAGGCTGTACAAAGTTAGCAGTGTAAGAGCCGGTAATCATTTAGTCTTAACACAGTCTGGCGTTTAGTTTGGAGTTAAGTATTTTACTCCCTCAAAAGTGAACTTCATTAAAAGGAATGAATGCTCCTATATGCAAGGAATTGCAGTGCATGGCATCAGGAGAATAAATCCTTCAAAAAAACAGTGGAACAGCTAAAAAGAGCAGGCAAAAAGCCTCCAGATAGGCCTATACACAAATCACACCGTTGTTCTACATTTTAACTTAAATTTTAGGTTTAAGAGACATAAGTAAATGAAGAATACTTAAGGGACTCCTCAATTAGAACAAAATTTTGCTCTGAGGTAAACTCTTATGTGCAGAGCAGCTCCGGATAAAAAAAAAATACAATCAACAACTACATATTTGAACTTCTTTTAAAACAAGTGTTGCTTGCAAGGAGCCAGGAGTTCGGCTTGATGATCCTTATGGGCCCCTTCCAACTTGAGATATTCTGATTTTATGATACTGCTTTGTATAGCCCAAAATAAGGCTTTGCTTTTAAAGAACATTTGATGTGCAATCCCGATGGAATGGAGGAAGCAATACTATTCATATTGCTTTCCAGCAATTTATATATATAATACTTTCACAACAAAGGTACAAATTTCTAGCAACACAGAAGATCATAGAATCATACAACAGTTTGGGTTGGAAGGGGCCTTTAAAGGTCATCCAGTCCAAGACTCCTGCAATGAACAGGGACATCTTCAACTAGATCAGGTTGCTCAGAGTCGTGTCCAACCTGACCTCGAATGCTTGCATCTACCACCTCTCTGGGCAACTTGTTCCAGAGTATCACCACACCTCATCGTAAAAAAATTCTTCCTTATATCTAGTCTAAATCTCCCCTCTTTTAGTTTAAAGCCATTATGCTTTGTCCTACCACAACAGGCCCTGCTAAAAACTTGCCCCCATCTTTCCTTTAGCCCCCTTTAGGTACTGAAAGGCCACAATAAGGTCTCCCCGGAGCCTTCT
Organism: Arenaria interpres; assembly: GCA_013399435.1. Lineage (NCBI taxonomy): Eukaryota > Metazoa > Chordata > Aves > Charadriiformes > Scolopacidae > Arenaria > Arenaria interpres. The sequence continues at coordinate 82,808 of VXAK01005613.1, read as the reverse complement.
CTTCTCCAGGCTGAACAACCCCAACTCTCTCAGCCTGTCCTTACAGCAGAGGGGCTCCAGCCCTCCCAGCATCTTCATGGACTTCTCTCGCCCTGGTCCAACAGGTCCATGTTTCTCCTGTGCTAAGGCCCCAGCGCTGGATGCCGTACTCCAGGTGGGATCTCCCCAGAGCGGAGCAGAGGGGCAGAATCCCCTCTCTTGCCCTGCTGGCCACGCTGCTGGGAATGCAGCCCAGGGTGTGGGGGGCTTTCTGGGCTGCAAGTGCACATTGTCAGCTCATGTCTGTCTTTGCACCCCCCAGTACTCCCAAGTCCTTCTCAGCAGGGCTGCTCTCCATCCTTTCACCCCCCAGCCTGTATTGATACCAGGGGTTCCCCCAAAACAGGTGCCAACCTGGGACTTGTTGAACCTCATGAGGTTCACACAGGCCCACTTCTCCAGCCTGTCCAGGTCCGTCTGGATGGCATCCCATCACTCAGATGCGTCACCGCACCACTCAGCTTGGTGTCATCTGCCAACTTGCTGAGGGTGCACTCGATCCTACTACCTATGTCATTGATGAAGATATTGAAGAGTACTGGTCCTGGCATGGACCCCCGAGGGACATCACTTGTCACGGTTCTCCATCTGGATATTGAGCCACTGACCACTACCCTCTGGATGCAACCGTCCGTCTAATTGCTGATCCGCTGAACAGTCCAGCCATCAAATCCATCTCTGTCCAATTTAGAGAGAAGGATGTTGTGGGGGACCGTGTCAAAGGCCTTGAAAGCATCGTCTTGAATCCTTTTGTTAGGCCCTCTGAATATGAAACAAAAATGTGACTGTTCATGATGCTAGCGTACACTGTTTACCCCTTCTAAGATGCACATCTGTCCAATCATTAATCACTGGGAAAAAAGGCAAGAAAGCTCAAGATAACACAGTTCATTTTTTTAGAGAATTTTGCCTTATCTTTTGTGATGATAATCCTACAGAAGAAATATTTTAAAATTGGAGTACTCGTTTTGTGCATCTTAAAATTCAATTTCTCAATAAATTGTAAAATTTCTGTAGTTATCAATTCCATCTTGAATTCTATGGGCATTCTGCTACGAAATAGTTCCAAAACCACAATCTGCTATAATTGCAGACAGCTCTTCTTTCTTCGTTGTCAAATACATTCAGTAATCATTCGCTCCAGTGCAAAGACTGGGTAAAATGCCTTGAGTCAGAAACACATTATCTCTATTTTGTGTAGCTCAAGTGCAAGCAGAGAAATTCTAGTCCCTTTGACTGCCAGCTACATCAATCTTTTCCCTCCTTTGTGTCACTGGCAAAAAAATAACAGATTAGCATTCACTTTTACCAAAATTCTAGCAATTGCATGTAGGAAATAGGTAGAAAAGATTGGCTGGTAATTAGGTGGTGGTTTTAGCAGCTTGGATTCAATTTCTGGTTTTCAACAGATTTCCGTTGCACGAAGAGAAAAAGTCTCAGATTCTCACCTAAGAAATGGGCATGGTCACCTTCCTGCTTTTCCCTTCAGTTTTTAAGCATGGAACATATTCCATGGAGCTTTCGGAGCATGGAAGCCTGATAGACAGTTTGTTTAGTGTTGACAGGTGATTAAACTATGAAAGGAAAATAACACAGAAACTAATACAATTCTTTGAAGTGGTGTACCATGCAAAGGTAATCAAGAAAGCTGCTCAACTCTCCACAGAATTAGTGATGGCAAGTTTAGCACACGTTGTCAAAGAAACAGTTTTAGACAAAAACTGGTAAAAATAAAAAGCAGCAAATCAGCAGGAACATCTTATTTTTGCCTATCAACTTCAATGTGTTCAAGCTTTACACCACCAGTGTTCTAATTAAGTAGGGTGTGGTAACAAAGTGCTAACTACTCTTAAATTATCCGTTTTTAAACGGTTCCTGGATCAAAGCAGGTCTGGAAAAAAACGGTGGATCCTTGGGATCAGCGTTTTATGGCAGAAGCCTCACAAGTGATCCCCTATCAATACTAGAGCTCTTTGCTGCCCTTGGCAAGTGTATAGGTATAAGTGATTCACTGATTTGCATTAACAAACAGATTGTGACAAGATTGCACAAAGGCCATTAAAGGACGTAAGCTCTCATGACACATGAGGGAATGACCTCTCATGAGGCAACAGCAACAAAAAAAGGAAAATGGGAAATAACACTGGAAAACCACAGCGAACTTTGCTGAATCCTCTTTTGTTCAATGGTTGCATAAGTAACTTAGAAAATAAGTTAAAAGTGAGAGGTTATTGATAATAGAAATTATTCAGGATAACCAAAACAAGGACAGACCACAAACAGCAGGAGAAAAATGTCACAGTACGGTGTGTCTGGGCAATATGATTAAGAGCATCTTCCAGATACTCCTTGAACTCTGACACTTGCAGCTGTGACCACTTCTCTGAGGAGCCTGTTCCACTGACCAACAACCCTCCCAGTAAAGAACCTCTTCCTAATGTCCACCTGAACTTCCCCTGATGCAGCTTCATTCCGTTTCCTCGTGTCCAATTGCCGGTCATGACAACGGAACTACTGCATGATGTTCCTTATCTCTTAACTCCCAAAGGACACGGTAGAACTTAAAAGATGAAGAAAGGAGTGACAAGATCACAGCTGTGGATGAACTTCTTAATGTGGACCTTATTTGGCTGTAAGTCTTCTACTGGGAAAAGAACTGATGGGGACATGTATCAAATGACATAACTGTATATAAAATCATAAACGGGTTTAGCAAGTGAACATTTAGAAGTGATCATGGTAAGTTTAGTTACCCTCCTCCCACAAACTCGGGGTGCTGAGTCAATTTATACAGAAGTTTTCTTCACTGGGATTTTTTTCTGTTCATAAATGGAACTGCTTTTCAGTATGAGAGAAATTACATTCTACAACACATGAATAAATTCTATAATAAAACGCTTTTATCCAAAAAGCGGGAATGGATTAAAAACCAATTAGATTAATACACAGAAGAAGGTTCATCTGGGGCTGTTAAACATGAAGGGCTTTCTGTTCAACTGTCAGTTCAGAACACCCCTACATCACCGGCTGCTGCAGGGAGGCATCACTATACTCATTCTCTTCTTTCACATTTTTCCCCAATATTGCCTCTAATACACGCCTCTAGTTGTTTCTTTCTAAGGCTCGTAGCACGTACAACCCAACATCAAGGTCCACTCAGAATAGAAACTAACCTTAATTTTGTGTGGCGTTGCTAATGAAACCTTAATATTTTGCCAATATTCATTTTTTCCACCAGCCACTGTCCTTTATGCTACTTCCCATCATTACCTTGTATCCACAGAGGACTCATTAATGTCTACGTATTCAACAGACCATCAGAACATTCTCTGGGCCTGGTGATTTCCTCGCAGTTCTCTGCAAAGCAGTATTACCTAATTCACTTTCTTGTGTTTTCCTAATCTCATCGCATGGAGGAAAATAACAGCCCAGCTTCACCTGTTTTCTTTTATGTACTTTTCCCATTTCCTCACCAACCTTCAGCTTGCAAAAGCTCCATGAGTATCAGCGGAATAAACCCCACCAACCTGATGCCTGGCACCCTGCCCTGTTTTCTCATGCCCTATCGCCTGCGTCTGCCAAACTGACAGCTTTTCCACTCGCTTTATTGCAATAGTTGAGATCGGCAGAAGCTACACGAGTAGCAGGTACAAGACATTTCCATAAAGCCTGTCAGCTGTTGAATTTAATCTTATTCTCACTCTCACTCTCCTTCCAAACAGCGCTATTTGATTGACCTTCAGAGCACACTGCAAGACCGAGTTGATTTCCCCAGCTGAGAGAGGATGGAGCGATTCTAGTGAGAAATCAAAGATATTAACTCCACCTCCAGCTGCTGAATGGGAATTACAGGTTCATTATGAAGTGGGGATAGTCACTGGGGTAACCTACTCTTAAAATATGTCAAAGAGCAGCTACAGCAAAGGAGGGGCACTGAAAATAGATATGAATGTAAACAAAATAATTACCTCCTACATTAGTCTTCCTAGTATTTACCAATTCTGACAGTTACATCTTTCTTTCCTTCCCTTCACATAACCCCTGGGGAGCTGCAAATACCGTTTCAATCACATCAGCATCCTCCATCTACAGAGTAACTGGTGGGATACGTCTCAGTGGACACTCCAGCGTTGCAGTGGAAGTGGGAATCACAGGGGAAGAACCAAAATCAAGATTATACCCTCTGTCAGGCTTCTGCTGCTGCACGGGGGCCAGCAGCCACCTCCAGGGAGGAACAAGGAGCCACCTTAGGGACAGGAGATGGAAGGGAGCAGCAGAGATCTCTGCATGGAGAGGAAGGAACTGGCCAACTGAGTTGGGGGGACTGGGAAAGAGAAAAGAAAATTAGGAGAAAGACCACTGTGATTACTGACAGAAGGCTCTGTAACCTTTCTTCTTGACAGAAAATGGTTGGCACATGGAATTTTGCATTCAGTGTTATTTAATGTCTAGACTGTGATTACACAGCGGTAAGATCAGCACCCTGTCCACAGAGGATAAAATTAATATAAATAATCGCAGTCCCTACACACATAAGCAAACTGTTAACTTAAAAAAATCATTATTGGTTTTTAATAGTATTTTTTAAGTACTTCCAAGATAGAAGACAAACTTTGGTTTACCAACTCCGAGATTTCTTTGTGCCTTATTAAAGCATTAGAACTGAGAAAATGTTTTCCTCCTACAAAGAGAGCTCTGTTAAGACCTGCATAGTCCTCTTCTCTCTTCTAAACAGACCAATATTTGGCACTGAATATTTCCTTCAATCTTCTCAAAATATCCCTAGTCTCTTCAAAGAAGCAAATAAAACAGCCTGCCTAAATATGTCTAACTTTTCAAGCCAATCTTCCCAGTCTATAGAGTACTTTGAAATGTTCGTGCAGTCAAGCAGAGCCGTTTGCCAGTGAATTTGTACTAAAAAGACAAAAGAGAATATGTCAATTTGAGATGTTCTGAGAAGTGTCACTGGAAAAAGCGAGACTCGTCTGCTGCAGCGTGGAGCTGTGCCAGGCTGTGGGAACACAGTGGGGAGAAAAAACTGGGACAAAACAAAACAAAACGCTGCAGCACAGAATAGCTTCCAGCTGTGCACCACAGGGAACAACTTAATGCACTCTATCCACAATGTAGATGAAGAGTTTTATACAACTAGAAAATAAGCCCAATTTGAAGAAATAGCTGTCCAGACACAACAGAGCTCGCAGAGTGAAAAAACCTGACACTAAGCCCATTTGTCCAGAGGAAAACAAAATCAGAAAACAAACATTTCAGTCCCCGCTTCTGTCCCTCGCCTCAAACCCCTGCCAGAGAGTCCCATCCTTTCTTCCTTCCAAAGAAAGTGGAAATGTAGTTTTTGATGTTCAGCGGTAGAGGTGGCTTTTACTTTTAGGTAATTTTCTCTCTTCATACTGAGTAACGTTACGTACATCCTCCTGCATATCTAACTTCAACACAAAAGACACAGTATAAAGGCTAACCCGAAGCAGGTAGATAGCAAAGCTAACTATAATCCTTACACAGAAACAGACGCATCTGAAACAGGGTATATTGATTATCTAGGAATATTGCTTTGCCTCTCCACACCTTACAGCCTTCGGAATCTGTCGGGACTTGGCCGATTTTAATAGCAAAACACAATCAGTTTTACAGATTGGGAGACTGAGTGAAAAAATTGCTGTTGGCTTACCCCAATATTCTATTGTATAAAATATATGAGCATTCTCCTCGCTTCGTAATGAATTTCTTTTTTCCTGGAGCTGTCACGGAAAGTTTTTTGCAAAGCAGAACAGGAAAAATACAGGTGAAGATGCAATCCTGTCTCCTTGACATCCATGGCAGAACTCCTACTGAATCAAAACCCCAAAGCACAAAGATTTAATGGACATCTCATTCTCAGAGGTATTTACATTCCCAGTCTGAGTCAGGCACCCACTGATTTTCAACTATATGCCTGTATTCTGGCACAAATTTTAAAGGACAAAATCCTAGTTGCACAAATACTTAATCTGTAGAAAGAATGCGCTATGCATGAAGAAGCAAGCAGCACTCTTTACAGTTATTTCCTTGTATTTATTAGCCACATGACCTTCATTAAAACTTTCGCCATGCAGTAGGATGGTCCTGCTCAGCCAAGCAGGCCTAACAAGGAAAAGGAAAAGGACCTCGGAGAGACAACACTCATCTACTGCAAATGAATTCTCCCAAATCACGTATCTTCTGGTCTTAAGATAGCACACAGCAATTTAAAACTTTCCCAAATTGCACGATACAGGTAAAAACGTCCAGTTTTGTTCAGTTCCCATGTCTGAACAGCACCGCCTCCATACAGAGAAGACATCGTAGGTTTGGTTCCCCCCACTCATGCACTTCCCTCAGTTGCTAAGAGAGGGAGGGATGCTTGTATGATTTGTCCATCCCCTTTCCACCCCACTGAAGGAGAAAAAAAAAAAAAAAAAAGATTTTGACACTGAATAAAAATGGAAAAAACCCAAGAAATCAGAATTTCACAAAGGTAGAATAGAGTCTGGAAAAATTTGGGCTTCCAGATACAATTTACTGCTGACTTTGGTCTTCACAAAGCTATTGTTTTATGGAAAAAAATCCTGCTATACATTGGCTTAGACACTAAAGAATATGAAGCATATTGCTATTTTTGCAATAACTTCAAAGTGAATGTCCATTGAAACCACACCGTGGAGTAAAAATTAGTTACTGTGCCCCCGAGTCCCCACTGCTGTCAGCTTACACAGAAAGACGGAGATCTCCGCTGTGTTCTTTTACAAGAGGCTACAAAAGACACGTTATGGAGGCTAATGAAAGTCATCCATCTATTCATCATCGTATGCGCTGACAAAAAAAAATCCAAACCCAGTTTGACATTATTAAACCAAAGAGCAAATGGAAAAACTGATCTTACCATCCGTAAGAGACTCCGTGCACTTATTGTTACCCTGAGGATTCGGATGAAAATAGTTTAAAGTGTGTTTCTCTCAACTGATGAGTTTGAATAAACATTAAGTTCAATTCTCATTCTTTGAACTGAATTACTTCTCGCTATTCTGCTGTAACGCTTCACTAACACGTACTGATACGGACGCTAAAAGTTTTACCACATTCTGGTAAAATGTGAGACCCCCCGATTAGCAATTTCTGTGCAGAGTTCTTAACATCATCTTCAGAAAATTAAAGAATCACTGAGGCTGGAAGGGACCTTTGATTTAGTCCAAAACCAGCTCAAATAGAGACACTTTAGAGTGACTAGTCAGTGACCAGTCACAGCCACTAGAGCAGGTTGCCCAGGACTATGCCGCTGAATTTCCAGTAACTCCAAGGATGGCGGCTCCAACAGATCCCACTGCCTGGCCACTCTCACAGTAAAAATAAGGGTTTTCTTAGATTTAAACACAATTTTCTGCTAGCAGTTTGTGCCCATTACCTCCTATCACTGGATACCACTGAGACAACTTTGGCTATACAGGCTATACGTATAAGTGCTGTAATAGTGTATGTATAAACTATACATACACTGCAATAGTGTATTTATAAATACATATATGTAAGTTATACAGATACATAATAGAAAATGCATCTCTGTCTGTAGTCACAGCAGCAGGGGTGTCTAAAATTCTTCCTGTTTCATGAAGAGAATAGAATGTTCACATGATTTCAGTATCTTCTAATATATGTCTTGTAAGAAAGAATATTTAAACAATATGTGATAATATTTATTTTCTCTATGAGAAAAGCAGTCAAATATTTTCCCTCCTTTACATATATTTTGTCCCCTAATTTGAACTGTGACTGCCTGGGAAGCCCAAATGAGGCCTGAGCAGATGGCTGTCAGCGAACCAGTGACAACACACCCTGGTTTAGAATTAGAGACAAAATGTGCAACCTGCTGTACAGTTTCTGCTCGGAACTGCCAAAGACATCTGGCTTAGAATATAAGCCAGCTTGAACATCCCTACACATATTTACTTTATCATTCATGGAAATTAAATTATATTAGTATCTCTTAATACTTCTCTGGTAAAGCTGTGCCTATGTCTATTAGTGGAAACCCTCCTTTTCTTCTGCATAGAAGTGGGCTCAGAGCTGTCACAGATGTCACATCTCTACATTCCATTAAAATCAGTCAGAGCCGCACACAGATGAATCCCTGCACGTTGCTTTAAAAATGCATGGGATGACACATCAAGGAAAGGCATCCTTCAGGTCTTCCAGGGGGATTTTAACGAGCTTCAGTGCTACTACTGTCACTAGTATGACATTTGTTTGCATGATTAAAGGTTTTAGCAATGGACTCTCAGCTGGAGAACAAACGGTTTGTTTTTCAGAAATCCGAAGCAAATAGACATCTCTTGGGTTTTCCTTTGGCTGGCCTCACTGTTCTGAAAGTTAGGAAAATGCCAGAAAAAAATAAAAAGTTTTCCAGGTCCCCCACACTTTGTGTCTAGCAACAGCTTTTTCTGCAGCTTATGCTTGCAGTGACTGCAGGTGACAGCCCGCTCCCTTTGTGGAGACCTTACCTCCTTAACTCTGGACAGACCAGAACCGCCCACTGAAGCACACGGTTCCACATCACATAATGAGACTGCTAGAAATAGAACTGACAAGACGAACCTGGTTGGCACCCATACCAAAAAATAGTTGAAATGTAAGCTCTTTGTATACTTACCAAGTTGGTAACATTTATGGGCATACCTGTAAGTGTAATTGGCTGTAAGAATAAAAACTAACTCTAAAATCGTAGCGTCCTCTGCATCATTTACTGGCCTGGGAAAGAGGAAGGGAAGGAGGGGCACAAAGAATCAGAGCTAGATGTGTTAGAAAAGTGAGAGGTTTAACTGCCTGTAACTGTATAAATCCACAGCCAACAGAGCTGGCTGATAAAGGCACCCATTGATGCGTTCCAGGTACGGCGATACACTTGATTATCCATTCCATGGAGTCTAGTTACTGAGACAGAGAACTGAAGAGAATGATTTCTTGATCAGTGAAAAATTGGAAGAAGGGAGGGATCTGAACAGGTACAGAGACTTCGAATAGGCAGACATCAGAATTTTGCAGATAGGCACCAATGAAATGCCACGTTTCTTTTGTGCAGAATTGGGGGGATTTTGATACATGAGATGGGGCAGGAGGAGCTCCTTTTAAGGATACTGAGAACAAGGGAATAAATACAGCTTTTGTCAAGAGAGAAAAGGTAAAAACCGGAAGTTCCTACAGGGAAGAAAACAGAGGGACCCTTTTGCAAGGGAAAAGGATAAAAGACCACTGAGGAGATGCATCACGGTTAGAGGTTTGGTGAACCCTAAATGCAGAGGAAAGGGTGATGAAGAGCACACCAGTCTTGGTGGCCTTTCTGCTTTTGAAAGCCACCACACCTGATGTGGGGAGGCAGGAAGGCAAGGAGAGCACGAGACAATCCAAGTGTGTGGGGGTGACACCTGGAGAGGCACCGTACCCCTCGCACGGGGCGAGAACGGCAGTAGGTAAAATGGCAGCAGCCGAGCACGGAGGGATCTCATGGGCTGAAAACAGAATAGCTATCAACAGTAAAAAGTTGGACAATAAAGAAAACCCCTAAGAAACAAGTCACAGATTGTTCCCAAAGAGAGGAAGGATGAGGGGAAAGTTTTGCACAATAAATTTGGGTGGGAACACATACCAAGCTCTGGTTACTAAGGATACAAAGACTGTAATCTTCTCCTTACACTCGGGGAAAAAATAAAAAGTCTCCTTCTATGAAGGACAACAGAAGCCATCACTCCAATGTCAAAACACAAAATTGCAAGGTAGTCCTAGTAAAATTTCTGCAGGGGCAGCGGGACAGACTGAGAATTTTCTGCAGGGTAATTTTCTGTGGAAAAGACTCCAGCTGTGCACTGGCCACTGTAGAATCAGCAATGAGCAAAAAGCCTGAAGCCACATCTCTCCACTTGAAAGTTTTCATTTTAAAATTTCGTCTGTATACTCTACTAAAGAAACATCCATCCTTGTCTAGTTATTTCTCTAAATAGTTTCCTCAAAACTATAGTTTTGAAAATAAGGTGCAGAGTTCTGTTGACAAACACATTCCAGCTTTTGTTATGCACGAATATGGTGTATCGTCTCCTTAAATTCCCACACCCAATTCCCAGTCTCAGAGAACTCTTTTTGAAGTTACCACCACAAATCCCCAGTCTGAAATTCCTAAAACAGTTAGCAGTGTCAAGTCTCTGCCTTCTTCTAAAACATCCTAATAATACCAATACTGTATTTGAACCTTCATGCAACCTATCACCAAACATAATTATTAATTAGTCTTTGCTTTCATTGAGGTGTTACACAAGGGAGTTAAAGGAAGATTCTGTAAAAAATACACCAATTAATTCCCTCTGAAAGATTCATGTTTGAAAATCTTTTCAATATGGGACTTTTTTCACAATGACATGACTAATAGAAGGCATTGTTAAAGGGGAGAACTAATACTGTAAGTATATACTTATTTTAATCTACATTTAAATATGAGTTTTCCATGTTTGTATTAAACAGAGAACCTGTTAAAAGTTGGGTATAAAGCAGCCATTTTAGTGTAGTCTATGTGTTAACTTTGTTCGTAAACATCAAACACTGATCCTTAAGTCTGCCCAGTGTCTTTCCATATAACTATGATTATTTCAGGGCTGCAGACAACTCCACTCAGCATTAACGAACACAGAATACAACTGGTTTTCTACTCCTTATGTATCAACAGTTCACTTGGCACCTTCGAAGCACGTTCAGCTGTTCCTAGAGCTGGACCAAGGCAGGTCTCAGGCAGAAGTCAGCACACCAGCAGGAACCCCAGGGACTTTGTACCAGTAGGGAGCACCCCAATATTTTCTACCCTATAAATCTTCCAGCCCTGCCTAAAAGTGTCCCTATTTATGAGTTTTTATCCACTTGTTGAAAAAAATGAAAGCTCATATGCCAGGCAATTATTAAATTCATAAGAGTGGAGATCAGTTTAATATCCTGTAACAGGAAATTTTCTTTCATTAGAAACAGAGAAGCTATCTGGTTATTGGAAAGATAACAGAAATACACATTTCAATTATTTCTTCATATTATAAAAGAACCCCTTAGGGTCATCTTCAGCCAACTACTCAACTCAAATTAGAACTACCCACAAATATTCCTGGGGTGAGATCTCTGCTCACCCGCACGCCCACCCGCCCTGGACGGGGGATTTGAGGGACACAGCGCACACGGGCTGGTAGAGAGGTTTCCTGTGGTCACAGTTTCTCTCTGTAAAATGACATTGCTGGGCTTCACCCTTTCTTAAATAGTGCCACTGTCAATACAGCTGAGATCAAAGAAAAGTTCCCCCACTGTCATGTAGTAGAATTTCATTTTCTGTTTATTTTTTGGGCGTGCTCATAGTCAATCCATCTTGCTCCAAGGCTTGACTAAAACATGTAATATATTAATATTTCATCATCTTCAAGTTTTCTATTTTCTGTTCTTTTAATCCATCTGTGCTTTAACCCTTCTTCCCCAATTTAGCTGGATTCTACTATTTTTATCCCACAGTTGATCTCGAGCAAGCAGGAGAGAGACAGCAGGCGGTCGTTTACCGTGCCACGTGGGACTATAATCTCTATATAGAGACTAGACTTGAGTTCTTATGGTCTCATCTGAAAGAAAGCTGAGAGTAATATGTGGGATAAATATCAGATACTCCCTACCCCACCAAACCTGCCGAGGCAGTGGGTGTGTGAAGGCTTCTGTCTTTGTATGGCAAGGCAGGACTGAGGAGACACGTGCTCCTAATGGATCCAACTCCCTCCTAAATGTAGGCAGCATCATTTTGTCACTGTTATTATTTTTATCAACTTTAAGGAGAGATCTGGATACAGCAGGTAGCAAGCAGGTATGTTCAAGATGGACAAATCGACGCAAAAACTGCTGTCATGGAGGTTACAGGCACACACCATCCATGTCTCTAACTTGGGTATCTCCCAATCTCCGGAGCTCACTACACCCAAGTTAAACCTGTACTAACCCCCAGGTGACAAAATCTGCACTCACAGAAAACCAAAAGGCACATCTTTAAAAGCAAAATCAAACCAAAACACAATAAACCCAAACCAAACAAACAGTTGTTTGCTGTTCAGGGCAATTATTTTCAGGTAAAAGATTCCTTGCTCATAGAATCACAGAGTGCTATGGGGTTGAAAGGGACCTCTGGAGATCATCTCCTCCAACCCCCTGCCAGAGCAGGTCCACCCAGAGCAGGTCCCACAGGAACGTGTCCAGGCAGG
>VXAK01005613.1:1880-70376 GCA_013399435.1 Arenaria interpres | reverse complement strand
CTTTGTGGTCCTCCGCTGTACTTTGCTGATAAAACAAAGGCACAGTAAGTTTGCTCCTTACAATTCTATCTACATTACCATTGGAGCACACAAGGAAGGGCACTGAAGTTCACACTTTATAGGCACACATTCATGGTACTGACTGTGTACAGTACAGACCCTCACAAATTATCTTAAAGGTTCTGATTTCAGACGATTGTTAAATTGATGAGATTATGGATAACATAAAATCGAAAGCAGTGATACTGAACAAGCTGGCAACCATACAAGTTCCTAGCAGTCTGTTTTGAAAATCTTAACACAAGGAATATAATGCATCCCTGACTGTACCCACGTCCCATTCTGTGCCCGTGAGGCTCAGGTCCTGGCCACGGAAGCCTCTTCCCACTCCCCGCAGCTGCCTTTCCTACTGGGGCTCCAGTGGCCAAGGGCAGCTTCTCGGGATAGAATCCCTCTGCAATAGAACAGCAAGTACAACCGGAACAGTCTGTTTTAAGAACAATTTCCTCTGCAGTCTAGGTCTCAGGAACCATTTCCCTAAGTTTTTGTGCCATTCTTACCAGAACATACGTGGGAATTCCTTTCAACACGGCGATTTAATGCTCTCTTTTCCTTTTTTTAATGCTATGCTCTGCCATGACTGCCATGCTCTCAGTCTTCTTGGTTCTAAAAACTGACACATCCAAATGACCAGAAGGCCTTCCCATGGACAAGACAGGCAGAAAAGTATAAAATAAAATATCTATTTAGCAAAGTCCTTACATATAAGAAGAGAAAGGAAATTTTTCTAAGTGGAACAATTTATGAAAATGGACTGTGCGATTATGAAGAGATATAAGGCATGAAGAGATATAAAGTATACCTATGAGCCAAAGATCTATAAGATAAACCTTTGAATTGCCAATACCTAGAGAAAGGCTTTGAGGGAAGGGAATCTGAAAGGTGTTCAGGCACGTTAAAAAGATCTGTTGGTTTTAACTGGAGGCACTCACATCTACAGTATGTAGATAACACATGGTGCTGGCAACGTAACCCCCAAAAATTTACATACATTTTTCTTACACAATTTTCATGTTACTGTTTTTTTTTCATTTCCATTTTACTATAAACCTGCTTTTAAGAGCGTAACTTTTTTTCTTCCATTAGAGCATTGTACTTGTAAACAAAACCAAAACAAAACCCATGAATTTCTTTCATGTGGAGTTCCATAAAGAATGGGATTTGCTTCACTCCGTTTCTGTCTCTTTTGTGGGGTTTAAGTTAAAAGAAATAGAAATAGCTTTTAAAAATTCCTCTGCTACAAAGTATACAGATATGAATCAATGACATTAATGTCTGGAAGGCAAAATATCAAAGTTCTGCTTCCAACTCTATTACTGGTTTATTGCAAGACCCACATTAAACCTCTTTTTCGACATCTGTAAAATGGAGATAATACCTGCCCTGCTTTATAAAATATATGGAAATTATGTTGGAAGAAGAAATCTAGAGGTAAAAAAAAAATTAAATATATTTACATATGTACTTTTTTCATGATGTAGCAATATCTAAAGGTATCTCTTAGTACTTTCAATAAATAGAGCAAAAATATACCTTTTTTTTGACAGAGAAGATACAGGGAGGGCAAAGGACACTTGTTATTCTGGAAACACACCACCTATCTTGTTGGGGGAGGGCAAGCACACATACATACACACACACAGAAGTAAATAAGGGTAGACCACCCCAAGACACCTCTCATGATGCATTCTTTTAAGCCTAATGATTTAAACCCAACAAGGTCCTTCATTTTCTTTTTAAGCACAGGAAGTCCTCTCTCTGTGTCCCCTGCATTATCACTTGAAAAAGACAACAATGATTCCAATTCCCTCAGTAAAGGAACTTTTGAGATCTACAGATTGATTTACTAGGTATTTTACAATTCCCTTGAATTCCCTTTGTGGGGAAATTCCCCCACCAGCAGTTAGTGTTTAATTGACACTTAGACACCACAGTGCTGAGCACAGCAAAAATGACTAGAAAATTTAAGTACAAACTGCGCTGAATTAAGACATCAAGGAAACTAACAGGGGGCTCCTGCACGGGTCTGCAATCTTTCACACACCTTTTCTGTTGAGTAACAGGGACATAATGTCTCTTTCACCACCCAACAGAGAACCAAGTTAAGCCTACTTACATAGTTCCACAATATATTTTGATATAACTTGTGCTGTGTGTGTGCTGGGGAAAGCATCAACTACTTACAAGAGTCATTAACTCCAAGTACCAGATAATGAAGCAAAGTACTGATACACCAACAGAACGCAGGGCTGATGACTCCAAGTTTACCCACCACAGTTAAGTAGCAATACTGTGTACCAGATTTTTATTTAGTTCTACAGTCTAACCTAAAACCATTAAGAACGTGCAGGTGCTGGTGTTGATTCCTAAACATCTCTTACATGACAGAGAAACAGTGATCTCTGTGAGGAGATCATGAGTACCACATGGAATTCAAGCTGTGCATAGACAGACATACAATTGCTCCAGGAAGCTGAAGAACGTGCAATTGAAATAGAATTCAGCTAAAAGAGAGATGGGAAGAATAGAATGCATTTCGACGATTTTTCATTTTGATACAGTCTCATGAAGGGTATGTTTAAGTTGGAAGAATGGGTCAAAATTTAGGTGCTATGGGTCAGAATTTAGGTGCTATGGGTTAACTAGGCCTCGTTTAAAATTGGTAACATTCCAAGGCAGAATTTGAATTATAGAATCATAGAATGGAATCGCAGAATAGAATCATAGAATGGTTCGGGTTGGAAGGGACCTTAAAGATCATCCAGTTCCAACACACCATGCCATTTGCATCTTGGTGTCAAAAATCTTCTGGTTCCAGCCGCCAGCAGTCAGATGAAGTCAAAGTCTGACTGATGAGACACATACACTTCTTTCTTCATTTGACGAGAACCAGCCAGTCTAACTACTATCTTCCTATGGTTTATTTCTGCAAGAAGTTTTCTCTCCTTCTGCAGTACACACATTGAGGGCATAATTAGTGAACCTTTTTGTAATGCCCTTGGCTAAGGTCATCACGGACTTCCCAGCCTTTATTTATACTCTTATTATACAGCTCTGTGTATTTTTCTGACATAAGCATTTGTGCAGCTGAGGGCTGTTACCTGACTGAAGTAGTAATTTTTTTCTCCTAATGAGGTATCTTTTTTTCAGGGAAGTGGTAAGTCCCACCACCTTCTACTTAAAGACATTCTCTGAGGTTGCTTTATGTAAAGTAAAGAATGGAAATAAAATCCAAAAGAATGCCAAAGTGTGGATGATATATTAGAGCGATATTAGATAACGAGTTACAGAAAGACACTGAAAAATAGCTGTGATGTAAATAGTCTCAGAACCTACAGAGACCTCCATCAAAATGAACTTCAAATTCAATTTCAAGAATTTCAAAATCTTTGTCAATACATAATTAGAATACTATGTTGTGTCCACTTATGGAAAACAACACACTATTTGTAGTAGAAATCAGTTATATAAAAATACTGTTAATATTTATATAGTTATATAGACAGTAGCTAATATAGTTATATTAAAATATAGTCAATTATACTATTAATTTGAAAACAGGGTTGTTAATAACAGTACACACCAGCATATCTGGTAAACGCTCCAGATTCAAACCCAGCCTAAGATGACAGTTCATTAGCATCTGTGGTATTTATTTGAATCGAATGGGAACTC
Source organism: Arenaria interpres (assembly GCA_013399435.1). NCBI lineage: Eukaryota > Metazoa > Chordata > Aves > Charadriiformes > Scolopacidae > Arenaria > Arenaria interpres. The sequence continues at coordinate 66,641 of VXAK01005613.1, read as the reverse complement.
CTTACAATTCGAATGATGTGAAAAACAGACAATTGTGTTTAAGCTGGAAGAGTGTGGATCCTTCTTTGAATAATAATTAAAAAAAAAAAGAAAAAGAGCCTTTAGCAGAAAACACAGAGCCCAAGAAAAACCACTCTGGCTGAGTAGCACAGCACTGGGACAGGTTTCTAGAGGGGCTGTGAAATCCCTGTCCTAGGCTGGTTTTAAGATTTGGCTACACAAAGTCACAGCTAAAACTGTAATATTCTAATAAACTGATTACGTGTAGGTCGTATTATGGCTTTGACTCATAGAAGGTTAGATTCCAGTGGTCCCTTCCCACCAATATTTCTACGAATAAGAACTGGGAGAGAAAACAGAAAAATAAGGAATACAAAGAGGAAGCATAGAAAAATGCTTAGATTTAGTTTAAAAAAAAAAAGAAAACAATAACAACTACAAAAAACCCCTTCCAGATTCACCTACAATTTTTTATTTTATGGCATATTTTTAATGGCATTTTTTTAGGAATGTAACTTAAAAAAATTTTGATGGCATGAGGAACTGCCATTTCATGCCTCCTTCATCCAGATCATACATTTGGAATTACAGATCTCCTCCTCCTATTTTGGGCAAGGTTTTTTTTGCTGGGTTTTTTTTTTTTTTTGAGAAATCACCAGTCTATCTCCTAAGCAGATGTTCTGTTGTCATCAGAAAGGACACAGAATAAGAGGGCCAACTTTTCTTTCTTTGTCTTCTCAGAATGGGTCAAGATTCAGCTTCAGTAACTACTGACTGACTGAAGTGATTTTTCAAAATGTCTTGTTTCAAATAATTCAAATTTCCTTGCTTGGCAAGACTTTATCTTAGGGTTACTGTTTTATTCCATGGTTTCCAAGATTCACCCTCATTATGTAGCTATATCCATCACGAACAAAGTGTTCGGCTTTATGTCAAGATCAGTTATGTTTTACTTTGCTGAGAAAAAGCAAAGTGGCAGCCTTCTTTCCTAGCAATCTTTTCTTTTGCACACTTCATGTTTCTACTCCAGTTAGTCCATAGCTTTCCAGCTGCCTTAAATCAATCTTGAGCATGTTCTGCCACTGAAAATGCCAGATTCCCCTTCTGCCCGAATCCACACATTTTTATCATATTTTTGTCAACTGTGGAAATCGTTTGGCTGCGCAGTAAGTTGGAACTACACATGCACCTAAGGAAAAAAATCGAGTATCTGACAAGGACAGTGACCTAACTCACGATACCACCACATAATGTGCAACACCCACACAGAAGAGATGGGGACAAAGTTTTGTAGGAAGGCAAGGGGACAGGGAAGGTTCTCCCCTTTTTGTAACTGCACATCGTTACAGGCCAAGTCAGGCCAACTGTGAAGCCACACATGTTGTGTCCATTTATCTACGTATTGATAGAGTTGTGAAAACAGAGTCACAAACCCATGTTGGTCACTCAGCAAGTTTCTGGAGACCATCAGATCTCCAGATGGTTTAGGCCCAAAACTTGAAAAACTACTGAATTAAATCTGATTATTCCCATCTATGCTTAAGCACACTCTTTTCAGAACCTCATCACAGATGAACCCTCCTGGCAGCAGGAATGGTGTGTCATCTACATCGGGTGGGTGGCTGACACTGCCACCTAAGCAGTGTAAGCTTGCACTCTTCCTTCTTTTCCTTGCTGTGACTATAACCCTCAAAATTTAATCTATGAAGGATTTAAAAACCAAAAAAAAAGCACTGAGAAGATCACCTTAAAATTAAGCTGCAATTTCAGTTTGACCAACTGGCTCCAAAAAGAATGAGTGTACCCTCTATAGATTGTCTGTGACCCCTCTACCCGAACCCCCCCATCTCCAGCTTCCCCAGTTCTCTGGTAATCTTGATAATATCCATCCACATAAACAAGAATTCAGTTAAAACTGGAGCTCTAAAAGCTGAAGAACATTATCTTGATTCCTAGTGAGAGTTTTTGCTTGCTCAAAGGTGTTAAAAATTCTTTAAGAGACTGAATGGCGAACTGGACATAGCACAAAAGAACTTTTTCTCATTTACATATAGAATGGCTACCAGATAAAGACTAATCACACAAAAGCTGGTTAAGTCATGGGAGTAAAAAGATAAAATTACTTTGGAGCCATACAAAAGGGGCGTGGGAATGGCAGGCAACTGAAATATAAAAAATTCAAAGATTATTTTCCACATCTGAGCTCTTTTCAAACATTCCCGCAGGCAAGTGGCAAGGGTGAAGACCTTTAAATAAGTAACAGAGATTTAGCGAGTAGCTTGTCATCAAAACGATGAATGTAGTTAGTTATTCCTAAGGAAGAGGCTTTTTATGCCTTAGGATTTGTAGACTTGGCTAATAAGAGAACAATTAAGTGGTAGAACAATAGCTATTTGGGAAGGATGTAAAATGAGCAAGAACAGATGTGGTCTCACAGAAAACTAAACGGGCACTTCTGAACCTATGCTGGTACAAAATACCACCTTCCTACCAAACAAAGGTAATAAAAGAGAAAACCCAGTACAATTTTCTGTTGAGTCATGAGACGTTGGGCTTTTTTTTTTGTGCTTTATGAACATATGACTATCAGCTTCTTCAAAAAGCACAGCGTGAGATGGGTCTTTGGAAGTTTCCCCCAGCTAAAGGGGTTTGGTTTTGTTTCTTTAAACAATGCAGCACAACAAGCTCTTACTCAACAACATCTCTTTTTTGATTCCTGCAAATATTCAAAGACTCCAACAGAACCATGAAAGTTTTGACTTTGTTGTAACCTTCTAGCAATAACACTCATATTCAAAATACAAAAGATAGATACAATCCCTCGTCACTCTCCAAGCTTCTGAAAAATCTCTGAAATTTTAAAGAGTAACACTGACATGGAAATGATTTGATTAAATAAAATCCTTACACATCCGAGATGTGCATATGGTAAGGCGTTACACAAAGCAACACCTTTTCACTTCATCTGGACTGAGAACTTAGAGGTCAAAAAAGTATTTCTTCTGTTTGTTGGCCTTGGTGAATTCTGGTTTTTGCTGACCCCCTTGTGATACAGCCTACAAGAAGAGTTTTACAGAATTTGGTATACGTATGAAGACTACATGTATTTCCCATTTATATCCATGGATTTATCCTGTTTCCAATTTAACATTCAAAATTATCCAGTTATGAAAAGACCTACATCTTTTAGACAAACTCCTTCAGTAGCTAGTTTAAATCTTATTTATTGTTGTAGCTATCCTGTTCATGACTAATAAACCTGTAATAATCCCCAACAGCTGTCAGCCAACAGGTGCTGCTGAATAACACTGAAACATGGGGCCATAAACTGGAATCAATTTTGTCTCCTTTACTGTTACAATCAGGCAAGCAGAACAACTGCAGCATTTTTAATATTACTTCTAATTTCCTGCAGAAACTTAGGTGGGAGACAAAACCTTACCGTGTAATGAACAAAGCACATCTGTCCTGGTTTGTAGTGCCCAAACCACAACAACATCTTGCCATAATTACACATTTTATGAGGTTTGTAGGGAAGCTACAGCAAAGGTCCTCCTCTGAAGGCTGAACCCAACTGATGGGCAGTGAGATGAACACAGAACAAACAAAATATTCTTTTAAATGGTGTCTTGAGTTTCAATAAGTTCTAGAGCACATTCACTTGCAATCCAAAACCTGCTACAAATGAGTTTTAACTTGCCATCAAAATTATTTTTTCCTACGTTAACTCTTTGTGCTTCAAGGCTCTCCTTGAGCTGCATTGACACTGAGAAATGAAAGTCCACGTAAGTAACGATTCTGTGTGTAACAAAACCACTGCTCACAATACTAAAACATCTCATAATGCAAGACTGATGTATTTAAAGTTATCTGCTCTGAACTTCACTTTGAAATTGTTATAATTATTCAAATTCAGTAAGAAGAAAGAAAAAAATTGATTTCTTAAAGTTACCTATTCTCCCGAAACCAAACTCAGAATTACACAACTCTTCATTTAAGTGGTGCTTTGATCTCGCAAATAAAACACATTAAAATACCAAATGTTACATTCCTGACAATAAAATATTAATAGAAAACCTTTTCTAAAATCCTAAAGGTTTTCATGGAATGACCAGCATTTGTAATGCTAATTTGCAATACGACACGTGGTGAGAGTCATTAAGGGATGTTGCGCAGCCTTGTTATATCTGCACTCCTCCCAGCCAGGCATTCTCTCACAGGCCTTCAACCTTGTTAGCAATTAGACTTTATTGTTCCGCTTGTCAAGCCTGCACCCTGTGGAGACCCAGAAACCAGTCAGTCAAGACAGCACTATAAATATGTAAATCTAAACAAACTAATAACCCACTCAAATTTTCACTTTCTTTATTTTTTTTTCCCCTCAAAGTTCTGGCATTATTTTGACAAAAGCCATAGTCCAAGGAGACTAGAAACCAACCTCTCCAACTGATAAAATCTGCCCTCTCTGGCTGTTTCCTTGGCAGATGCACCAACAGACCTGGCCACCAACTGCAAGAACTTCATCCTTTGCCATATCCAAACCATCTCCACCTCCAAGTCAGCTTCACTTCTTAATCCCATTTTTTATAAAGACAATGTCAACAGTGTGTTCTAACTTTATTTTGTCAACTAACTATTAACTGTGGGGTTGGTTTTTTATTTTTCTGCTCATTTTGTCACGTGCAGAAGATTCCTTTTAGAATCTTGAACTAAGAACCACATAATCAAACGTACTTTCACCCTACAATCGTTTCAATATTCCAACAGCCTCAAACACTATTTGTCAGCTAGTGTCACTTTGCATATTCCCTACAGAATATGCAAGCTACAGAGACTTTCCAACACACAAAACCAGTTGTGCATCCGAAAAAGTAACACTGAAGTGACCTCCCCAAGCATTCCAAAAGCAACATATAAAAATATTTTTATATTTCTCAGCTCTGGCATAATTAGCATAGATGGATATCCATTTTTCAAGTGATCTGTGTCCAAGTAAATCTAAGTGAAATATCTTGTCTCCAGATGGACAGCAATCTAAGAGGGCACAGGTTTCAAATTTTCATTCTTGGTTTTGTGCATAAATCAACTTTTCAAAACTAAATTTGTGAGGAAGAAGACAAAGAGGTAGCTTTACCTGTACAAACGTCAGGTATTTTTTGACTAAGTTCTGTCAATAGGCAGAATTAATTTATGATCCTCAAGAGATACCTCCCATGTAGCTAACAGAGGCAGGCTGAACTGCCCTATGGAGATACCTAATTCTTGCCACAGCTAGATGAGAAAAAATACATCAAGGAGAATCCCCTCCTTCACAAATCCACGCTGACCACTCCCAATCACCTTCTTGTCCTTTGTATGTTTGGAAATGGCTTCCAGGACGGGAAACGGTTTATCCACCACCTTCCCAGGGATCAATATGAGACTCAGCAGCCTGGAATTTCCTAGATCCTCCTCCCCATGCCACCTGAAGATGGGAATGCAACCAGCTCTGCAGAATTTCTAATTTTTCAGGGGAGGGGAGATGTAGCAGCTGATGAAAGAATACGGCACAGACAAGGCATGCAGTCTCTGGCACAGTAATACAGGAATACATGGCACTGGTTAGATTATAGGAAACATTTAATTAATAAATGGACAGTACAGGGGATTGCTTCTGTAGAAGCTTTGAAGAAAATCGACCAGTTTGCCTTTTATCTTCAAAATCATTTGTTATAAATAACCAAAATCCCATTAACAATGTAAGTGGACAGGTACCTAAGCATCTCCACTTGCTTCTGATCACATCAGCAGAGCGTTACTGCTCCTCAGTAACCAGCACATGGTTTCCCAGTAAGACAAATATGAACATTTCAGGTGACACAGATGCTCCTTAAACAGTGCAAGAAATAAGAAATCTAAGTAGGCAATCATACTCACTGTCATTTCAGTCCTCAACCACCTTGCATATTCTTACTTGAGACCTATACCTTTTTCTTTGCTTTTATAAAAAATTTCGAATTCCTGACAAAAGTTGCTAGAAAATTTGTTTTAAGTAGCTTCAGATTTTTTCATGAGACCTGACAACAGTGTCACTGTCTGCTAAGGGGTGAATAAAACCCCGAACTGTAATACATTACACTTAAATTCTATCATCCTATCCTCTAGATGACAAAAAAAAAAAAAATCAACTAATTATCACAGCCAATTTCACTGCCAATCTTACCTGCTCACGTTAAAGGGAAAGAAAGAACAGGTACGGATACCGCTCAAGGAATAGCTTTTTGGATGACTGATATTCAAAGACAAAACTGCACGGATTTGTCTACGTGAACTGATGGTGTTACACAGAACTCTGCAACAGACAGAACTTTTCCTACTTGCGCAGTCATATGTTAGATACTCAAAGCACGTCACAGATGTGAGGAGTCTTCCTACTTCTTATTTCAGAGGAAAAGCAAAAATTCCACATCACGTCCTTTACTTTGTGCGTTCATGGGAAGTAAACAGTAGATATTAATGGTGAGCAGAACTATTCTGTCAGATTCCACAATGATTTCCACAGCTAGCTGTACTGCGGCAGCTGTGGGTTTGTGCCCGCCAGATTCTCAGGAAGGAGCCTGGAGAGCATCCTGCTCTTCCCAAATGCCAGCTTCTTCCACTGCAGACACACACACGCCCCACAAAGGCTGTGGTCTCTCCTCCGAGGCCAGTCATCCATCTCTGAGAGTTGTCAGAGCTGCCACTATCAACACACTAGATGCTATTTATGAACTCCTCGATGCAGATGTCAGAAAAAAAAAGTCCTAATTTGTAGTGCTGAGGTAATACCTCTTTTTCAGGGGGAAAAAAAAAAAAATTCATATATAACTTTCAGACCTCTGGTTAGTAATGAGCTGTTAATTTCATAGTTCTTTGTACATAAAAGAATAAACAAAAGCTCTTTGACCAAGGAGAAATTACTCAGATATATTTTATCTCTCCTTTCATCAACCTAGATCGATCTACATTCTACTACGTTTTCTAGTATATATTTTAGACAAGTATTTGGATAATGTGCTTTTTGCAGGCTGTAGTCAGCCACACAGCTTTGACCATGCTATAAAATGTAAATTTCTATATGCAATTAATCTTTGAACTTAGTTCTTTCAAATCAATGGCAACAGTCCACAAGTTTGGAGGCATGTTTTCATTGTTAAAGGGTAGTATTTCAGAACAGTAATTAACTGAATGAAGAAAGTTATTAAATGAATTAATAAAGTACCCTTCACTGGCAGCGTTGCTCTTATAAAACGCAAAGAGAGAAGAAGAAAATGTCAGAAATATTTCACTGTACTAGAACACACGCAGGATTTCAGCAGTATTTAACTTTATCATTACTCCTCCATTTACATGTTCAAACTACAAACAGCTCTTAGACAGAAAATATTTTCCCCAGTACAGTCGCTTTCTTCTGAAAACAAAATAATTTTGTGAAATATTGAAAATGGAAGATTTTACACCCTGTTGTGAACTCTATACTCTTACACTATGCAATACTTTTCAAAAAGAGAAATTCAAGAAGGATATTGGTTTCTCTTAGATGGGTTGGCTTTTGTCCACTTAAATTTAGTTTAAACAGCACATTTGATAGTAGAAAAGGCAATAACATTTCATTTTGGGGATCCAAAATGACTTCATAATCATCAATAAAATGAATGAGTACCCCGACGGCGACACATGTATCTATAAGCCACAGTTCATTCAATTTTGGCATAAGGGAAATAAAACTGCAATCTTGAGCCAGGTGAATGATAAGAAAACTTTATACAGTGAGGAAGGTAAAGCCCCTTAAAGAGTTTTTTTCTACTCCAGTATCTAATGGACTCAGGATTGTGCAGAGCCCATGAGACATCTCATTTCCCACTTTAAAATCCTTAGCAATAATCCAGGTGACGACCACCAGCAAGATGCATCCCTTCTCCTGGGCTCTGGTTCCTGCGATCTGTATCAGAAGCAGAGAACTCCCACCCACCACAGAACTCCTTCCACGTCTTACCAAGAGAAGTGGTCTGATAAGGAAGGTGCTACCCATCTCTAAAGAAAAGTAGGAACCTGTATAAAAACATATACAAATACATTTCTTGGCAAAAGTAGCCTGCACCATTGAAAAGACAGGTATTAGCCTAAAAGATATTAACCAAACCTATGCATCTTGATATTATCTTATAGCGTTCAGTATTTCACACAGTACCTCCTAAACTACAAACACATTTGGTAACTTCTGATACACAATCCTGAGTCAAGAAATACGGCTTATCCCTGAAAAAGGGCATCAATATTTCTAGTTGGTTTTGTTCGCTTCTGATAGCCGTTGTCACTGTTTTCAATTTGAAATACAATAAAAGTTCCACATATTATGCATACATTCAATCCCCAGCACTATTAGATTTCTGGGCAATGAACATTTTTCAAGATAAGGTAAGCATACAGCTTTTAAGATTAAGAAGCCATAGATTAAACTTTATTTTAAGAACTCTAAAGAATTATGAATTGTTGGGATGCTGAGAGGAGGAAGGTGGTTTTTGCTTTGTTTTGTTTTGAATGAAGGTTAAGTCCTCTTTCAATAAGATTGCAATGAAGTTCTTTTGCGCTGACAAACACCAGGGTTGTCAAGATAAGCCTAATAACCTAACTGCATGTTATATTATTTAGTAGTTGAACTAAATGGCTGTGTTAATATAGCACCTTTCTGCGATGATTTTTCTAGAAGATTTTTAGAAGAAAGAAAAAATGCCAGAACTTCTATCACAAAAATATTTACATCAAATCCACAGATAAAGTTGATATACTCTGAAGATTGTATTCAGCAGCTTCCAGCATTTGGCACGCGTCTAAAAATTGAATTTTTAGAGGTGGTCAAGTATCTCAGTTTCAGAGAGAGGTTTAAATAGATTTCTTATGTTTATAAAGAAAAAAAAAATCAAGAATGAATAGTATGCACCCAAGAATTTTTTTTAAAAAGCAAATAAAAATAATTCAAATCTACCATTTTGAGTCAGAACAAATCTTCTTCGATAAGAAGATGGTTGTGACTCAGTTTCCAAACAGACCTGGCAGCACCATGGGAATCTGAGCCACTGTAAAAGTGTGGAAAAAAATAAAGGGAAAAAATATTTCAAAAGCAATAGGGAGGGAATGGCAACAATTGCACTTGCAGATATTTATGCTAACAGAAATACAGCTCTGGATGATGGACAGCACCTTTTACAGCCACTGTGACATCTCAGTGGTCAAAATCAGATAAACCCTTTAAAAAACTTTTGTAAATTGAGAAACTCACCTCCCTGCTTACCTTAGGATTGCAACCCTGATGAATTTTGACTCCTTTGAAATCAATTTCCCACTGACCACAGATGCCAGGACTTTTTCCCATTTGTTTGCCTTTCATAACATACATAGTATGTTAAAGAACATTTCCTGAAATAATTCTGGGAGTAAATCAGGGGCCTGGTGCCACCCTGCTGAGAGGAAGAGAAATCTGTGTATTTTAGGAAACGCTGGATTATTTTGAATACAATTGTCCTTGTTCTCATGGCCTCAGAGTTCAGCTAAGCAGCTGGAAATGTTGAACCCATCTCTTCAAGTAAGTCATCTCTGAAAGGTCTATTGCCTTTCTGCAGCATTTCCATCAGGCCCCTTCCTCGGACTGGTACCAAAGGGCAGCTTCCCTTCTAACTTTCAAAGCAGCAGCAGGACACACCATCAACTGCCAACCTTCGCTTCTTCACACCACTGTATCCCAAAACACACTGATTCTTCTCTACCAAAATATTCCCACAGGATCTTAAAACGAAAGGCATCCACAGTTAGAGGATGCGTCCAACGGAACAAGAATCAAGGAATGCTGTTGTCAAGGGTGAGGACCTGCCAGGATGGACAGTGGGCAAAAAATATGTCTTACAGTACACCCTCACAATGGTTTCCTGTGAGTGCTGAGGTTAGAGACCCCAGAGCAGCACCATAAAGCTTCAGAAACCTTCATATCCTCACACAATACCCACTACGTGTTATTTCAAATAAGCAACAAATTCAAAGGTGCGTTCCTATCCAAAGATCTCTTAAAACTCTTCCTACTTGGAAGTGGCTGCTGTGCAACACTCCACATGTAGTCATCTTCATCACCTTGAATTTTAGGCCGCATCATTTGCTAGGCCTTTCTTACACAGCGGCTTTCAGAAGTTTAGAAACATCCTGATATTCTGACTATTCTGGAACTAGAGACATGGCATAGATTTATCACCACTGCCATTTCCTAGAGGTCTTGGTTTGCATTTCACCTAATTTTTTTAAAAGGCTAAAATTAAAGTAATCAAAATCAGAAGAGAAATCATGGGATCCAAGCTCAGCACGACAACAGAAGGTATGGCAGGGTTCCCAAGACGGAAAGGATTTTCCAATCGGAAAGGTGGAAGAACAAAGAACAAGCAGGAGATGCAAAAAGTTGAGGGCTGCTAGTCTGAAAACTATGAATGGCACTTAGCTACATGATTCTGCTTCAGCATGAAGCCCTACAGAAGCCCTCAACAATTAATGATGGTGTTAGATGCATGCACTAGGGAACCTTATAATTGTGTTGTCCACTCATTGATTCAGATCTTACTGGAGCAGGAACAGATTTAGGGAAGAGCTTCAAGTTTAGAAAGCAAACTGCTTTGAGAACAAAACACAGGGAACAGTGGAGACATGAGGGAACTACCTTCAAAACAGCCCAGTTTCTCCAAACCAAGCACCTAGTACAGAAATATCACAGCAGGAGCTTAAGTCACCCAGCTTCTGAAGAGGTAATACAGAGCAGGAATTCTTTGAAGGCTCAGTGGTTACAGCAAGTTCACACCATGTATTTACAGACTCTAACGCAACTCATCCCAGGCCTCAATTCACCATGAATCCCACTTTCTGTATTAATACAACTCCAAAAAATCCAGAGGATCTGTTTACCAGACATAGAGTCTCCATTAGTCTCAGGTTATAAACCAATCTGGGACCTTCAGAGCCATTCAGTATGTCAGGTGGACTATAACCCGGGGGGGAAGCATTACCCACCCAGTCTGCAGAAACACAACAAACAGGAGCTATAAACACCAGTTACATACAATACGGTGCAAGTGTTTCCCTTGGGAATTACCTCCAAATGAAAGAGACCTTCAAATCCTACGTGACAGACATCTAATGTTGAACAGATTCCTGAGCTAAAGATGAATTTGACTTCCCTAAGTCCAGCTGCCTCTTTAGAGGAAGGCTTCTTCAAAAAACACACTATCTCAAAATGCTATTTCATGTTATCCAAAATCTTGATCGTTAGTCACCTGTCACAGATCAAAGCAACACATTTCTGAGCCCCTTTGCTCAAGAACTGCCATCTCTGTACATTCAAATCACACAGCACTTGGAGCCTTGAACACAGAGGTTAATTAATTTGAGCTGTCTGATTACACAAAAAGAAGGATTCTGCCAGTGCTCATATCCAACATATTTTCAAAAATGCAAGACTGTCTCATTTTATGCCTTTGAGTACATAATGACCTCCTACAATATGAATTTCTAACTAATTTTTCACGCAGTTTTTAGGTCTTACTGTTGATTGATATTACGAGTTACACCAGAATATTTCGTCGCAATTGACATAGCTTCAACAGGAAACTCCCTTACTAACAGCATACAAAGAAATTATTGGGAAGTTATTTTAGTTTCAGTAATCAAAAGTGAAATGTTATGAAAGAATAGGGGAAGTAACATCCACATAGGCTCAGAACACCTATAAATAAGAATATTGAGTATGTGCAAATTTACTTAAATGCAAAAGAATGAGCATTACCTGTTCACCACCGTAACTGTCATGAGAAAGGATTTTGTCCTGACCATCAGCTGAGCCATTCTGGGCATTCCATCTGGTAGCAATACTGTCAGTTTTGGCTGATCTATATTTTACATTTGAGTTCTTCAGATGAGAATCTGAAAAGGTATCTTTTCTTCCCTCCCCCCCCCCCCCCCCNGCAACTGACCTATTTCCATTCACAGGGATACATTTTCTATTCACGGCCATACACATGTAACAGACATAAATCAAAAAAGGATGAAATAGGTTATGAACAAATGGGGGTGGTGAGGAAGGAATGAGCAGTAAGATACTTACAGGGTAGTGCTCTGTGATTTACTTCAAAAGAATAAAATGTGATATTCTGTCTTTGAATGCCTAATAAAAACAGGTATTTCAGACCTGCCAAGTGATTAATTTGTAGAATATGCTACACAGATGAGCAAGTGAGACAGCTTCTCAACAACAGTGAAATATTAATACTTTTACATTTAAAATCCTGTAGTGCTTCAAACTGTACTAAAGTGATTCCCAAAGTTCAGGAAAGCAATTTATGGTCTGTAACAGCAACACGGGCACTCCCAGCTACAGCCCTGCAGAAAACCACAACACAACACAGAACTCTAACATCTGTCTGCAGCGAGCGACGGGTTCGAGTCAAACTACAATGTAATTCGGAAATGGTTTCCAATAGCTTGAGGTTAAAACATTTTGCCCCCCACCTCACACTCTGTTTCATTTTAATTGACATCAAATCAAAAAACCTGTTCAGGTCTTTCCATGCCGAGTTGCTGCTTTAACTTCATAACTCTGCCTGCCCGAGTGCTGGAGGAAGGCGCTCGTGTCAGAATGGGTTCCCTTTGGACAAACACGATAAAATGAAAACAATTACAAGAAATAAAACCATGTTCAGTCCATGTAGCAACCCCTCACGCTGAGCAAAAACCCCTCACACTGAGAACTGAAAATGGTTCTTCACTGACTTAAGACGTGGTCCTATAAGCACCATTATCTGGACCTAAGCCCCAAAGTTCTACAGAACAGGAGAAAGAGGAAAAGCCCGTAAACACCAAGGAAATACAGAAATTATGTCACTAGATGATGAAATTAGAGTTTCATGTGTATGTTTGCAGATGTGTCGCTCACAGAAGAGCTTCTAGCGTTCTCGTGATGACAAGATGATGTCGTGTTTAGATGATCTCAAAGGTCTCTTCCAAACTAGGCAATTCTATGGTTCTACGGTTCTTCCACTTTGAAGCTGATTTATATCACAGACCTTTCCTTTTCTTTCCTCCAGTAAGAATGGTAGCAATATTGGCGTCAAAACCAACTCAGAGAAAGCAGAATTTCCATTTTGTATATTTTCCTGTACCATGGAGGTGAATAATCAAACTGAAAAATGAACATTCCTATCTCCTTTAAACCACAGTTGTCTTTTGGAAGAGTTGAAGGAGTTTTTGTTAATTTTGTTCTATTTTACCACATTATTTCCTAATTTGGAGTCTTAGCTCTTCGTTTTCTTTCTAGAGGAGAACATTATGATCCTGGAAGCATCAGAAGCATAGACTAAGTTCTCCTTCCCCTTTTGGGACATTTTGTACTCTGTGAGACTCATGTCCAAGAACACTATTTCTATTTCTCTCCTAGGCAGTTTCTAATCATTAACCTCTCTCTGCTTTAAACATTAAGTTTGTTGTAGGTTCATAGTTCAAATGCGTGCAATTGTTTCTTCAGTGAGCAACCATGAGTATCCAAATGTGATTCTCACCTCTAGTAATTACAGACACTAGAATTAGGTCACAGCATCATTTACTGAATTCAAAATTACCTTCAATATTCAAAAATTCTTTGCTTTGCTCTAGCACTGATCTGTTGAATAGGAAGAGAAATTTTAGTATGTAAGAACAGAACTGTTATTAGTCTAATATTTAAGTAAACAAATACCAAAACCAAAATTCCCTGTATTGTTCAGTAGTACATAGAACCTACAAGACCGGTAACAATTCAAACAAGTGCTTTGAATTTAACAGGAGAAATTTTTTTCAGTTAGAATCAAGAAGCTAAAATAAGTGGTCTTCATTGAATCTTGCTTGAGGACAGTTATTTAGAATCTTACTATTGAAATACAGACGTTTCTTGAAAATAAGAGCATCAGAAGAACTGAAATTAAGAACATGGTAAAGTTTTGACAGAGACAAAATATTTCACGCTGAGTGACAGAGTAACCTCTAAGAACATGCGGTTTCTAGCTCCCCTCCAACAGTTCATCATGCTCCTAATCAAACTGAAAATGCCCGATGTGCCCCAGTACCAAGTGTGCTAAACTACAATGTGAATAGTACAGAAAACTAATGAAATCATTTTCTTTTCAGAAAGTACATGAAAACAAACTTGGGATTTCATGCTGGGATTGAAGGACATTAAACACTCAAAAAAAAAAAAAAAAGAAGCAGGATTTTCTTCTTTGATTACAAATAGGCAGTGGGAACCCAAAAGGAGAAGACAACTATGCCCACCCCACCCACACTTTCTTTCCTTCTACTTTCAGGACAACATGTGCCCCCCACAGAACCCAGGCCACAGCCAACTACAATTTGCATTTCATTCCTGGTGTCCCAGTGGTGGGGCTTCTCGCGAGGAAAACAAACACACTGTGTACCACCAACACACACATTCGGCTTCTCCACCGTGCAGCATGAGGAAAATAAAGCTTCAGCTGTTCGAGAGAACATGAAAGAAAGCGCAAACAAAGCCAACAAATTAAAAAAATGAAGCAGACTTTAGCCTTTTATCTTTCATTCACAGGAACTCAACACTGTCCTTGCAGACTGCTCAACACATAGGAAAATGGAGAGGAAAATTGAACAAATGACATACATGGACACAATTTCTCAAGTTCAGAGTCATGTTATCCTAATCATTTCTGTTTTGACCTCAGGCTAACCTATTTCATTGACTTATTCACACTTATTCACACTGCCGACTGGCAGGAACTTAAAAATTGAAATATACCATGTTTTTTGAATTCAAATAAGTAAATGTGTGATTCCATGTACAGCTTTCAGACCCCAGTTCCCTTTAGAGCCAGCGGACAAAACCAGTCACTGACCCGGTATCTGTTCAAGTCGCCTGCAGTGTGCGGTCTGGCACCCAGCCTGGTGGTTAGCTCAGGCCCAGCCATGACCCGCCACTGAAGGATTCATTCCTGTTGACACAGGAACTTGCTTATCTCATTCATTCCTCAATACTTTGAATTTTTTTCCCCCCCATTCTCAGCACAGAATTTCAATTCTCCTCCACAGAATTTTAACTCTTATAGCATTGCCAAATCTATTTGGAAAACATGAGTGAAATGCACCACAAAAATGCCATTGATATTCTTCTTTTTTAATAATCACCGCAACAAAAATGCAGTAAGTCAGATCAGCAGAGTGGATGACCTGAATGGGTGTCATAAAACCTAATCTCAAAGCTGCCTTAAATCCATGACAGCCTTTGGATCAGACCTAGTTAATAGCAATCAGTTGCTAGAGCCATCAGTTTAAAATCTTTCACTAATCTTACATTCATGTTAATTGCAAAAAAAAAAAAAAATCCTCCCAAATATTTTAAGACTGAATTCCTCTTTCACGTTGGCATCCTTGGAGCCCTAGAAGCAACACACCCTGCAACTCCCAAATCAGAAACGGTCTTGCAGGTGTATGGGAACTTGGTTTAACGACCTTAGAGATAATTAAACACGCAATGAAAATGTTTTTCTAAAACAGGAAGAGTGAAGCGCCTGCCTAAAACAAGGCACGTGTGCAACAAGCAGGGAGCGACGCTGCAGATGGCCCTAACGCTGTTTACGTGAAATCTGATTATTTCTCTCATTTTTGGCACACCGTATAAAGAAGCTTATTTTTTTTCCCTACACGTGTAATGCCTTTACCAGATATATTAAAGAGCTCAACAAACATATGCTTCCTACGTTTCATCTAATGCAACCCACTGTCCCATGAGATAAGGTCCTATCAGGAAAGCAAAGTCAAGAAACGTTCAATTGGAGAATCTCATCCAAAATCCAGGTGTTCCAGGGTAACAATGCTCCTTCAGTCCGCAGGCTCAGAGAGAAACCCCAGAAGCATTCACCACAGCATGGGGGTTACTAAGAAAACATCAGCTGCAATTTCCAGACAAACATTTGCTATGACTAAAACGTTTGAAATTATTTTGCTCTTTTTTTTTTTTCCAAATTAAGTCATTATGATACAGATTAGTAAAATGAACTACTGTTCTCTGTTACCTCCCCCTGGAAAATGGAGTATGACGGGATGTAGCTATTTAAATTTAAAAAAAAAAAAAAGGCAAAAAACAAATGGCAAGTCATACAAGCTGCTTCAAATAACTATTTTATGAATTATAATGTGTGCAAGTGGACTGGTAATAATTACTAGAGCTCATACTTTCTTGTAGGGCTTTATTCAGGAAAATGACAAAGTATTCCCTGGAAGGCCAGCTAGGTTGCTTTTCATTTTTGTCATTTTGTTTCTTGCTCATATTCTAAGGTTTGTACCAGAAAATGGAAAGACTAAAGAAACAGCACAGAGAGTCAAAAGCCAGAAGCACAGGAGGTAATTAAAAAGTTGAAGAAAAAGACTTCTTGCTAAAATCCCCAGCTCAGAGGAACATTGAGCCCTGAGAAGAACCACCCCACCCAAGCAGCAGGAGAGGGAGTGGAACCACTGGGAGCAGCATTTCCCGTTGGGAAACACGCAGAGCAGGAATAATTTTACCTGCTCCAGTGAGAGAGAGGACTGCTCCTCAACATGTGAGTTTGTAGCTTAAAACCCAAGCACTGAAGCTTTGTTAGAACATCTCGCCTCTAACCAGCTTTGCTGCAGGCAGGCTCCAAGTCCCGAGATATGATATTGATTGTTCTGCAGCAAGAGAGGACGGCAGCAGAAGGGCAGCTTCTCCCACCCTGCACCCGGACATCATTACAAGAGACTAACAATAACAACTGAAGAAAAATAAAACTAGTTTCTCTTGTGTCCCTGTTTCCCCCACGGCTGCCACAGACTCGGCTGCAGCAGAACAGAACGCACGGCTATTCATGACTCCTCACAGAACAAAACATAAAACTTATGTTTTGCCACCCCCTGAGAGCCCAGATGCTGCCTGTCGAGCTGGCTGGAACACAACCTTCTCATGCAACTTCCTTTTACAAAAAGAAAGTTAATGTGTTCTTTGAAAAAGTTCACCTCTCATGGGACCTCTGCTTTTACAGAGATCTCCTTAGTAGTTGTTTTAGTACTTGCTCCCCCTGAGAGTCTGCAGATCTTATTGTTTCATTTCACCTTACATGAAGATCCTTCAGGAGGATTGGGTTGTTCAGCCTGGAGAAAAGGTGGCTCCGGGGAGACCTCAGAGCCCCTTCCAATACCTAAAGGGGCTACAGGAGAGATGGGGAGGGACTCTTGATCAGGGAGGGGAGCCATAGGATGAGGGGGAACAGGTTTAAACTGAAAGAGGGCAGATTTAGATGAGATCTCAGGAAGAAATTCTTTGCTGTGAGGGTGGTGAGACCCTGGAAGAGGTTGCCCAGAGAAGCTGTGGCTGCCCCATCCCTGGAGGGGTTCAAGGCCAGGCTGGATGGGGCTTGGAGCAACCTGCTCCGGTGGGAGGTGTCCCTGCCCAGGGCAGGGGGTTGGAACTGGATGATCTTTCAGGTCCCTTCCAACCCAAACCATCCTTTGATTCTACGATCCTTCAGAACACCCTGCAGCTTTGTTTTTATGGTACAGCCATGCAAGAAGCAAAAGGATCTCGCCTGCCTGCACACCAGCTTCACTGGCTTGTCAGTAAATGTAAAGGTGCCTTTGAGTATATAGTTGGTCATAATGGTGAGAACACTCCAATATTAATTAATTCAGCTGGGAAAGTCAGAAGAATGCAACTTCAAATTTCATGTAACCTTAGCATGAAAATGGCACGACTTTCTTATCTTACTGCATTATAGAACTCATCTCAAACATACATGACAGCAGATATCTGATGTTAGAGATTTTTTTCGAGATAGTCCGTAAACACAAAACCTGCACAACTCAGGCCCTTGCAGTAGGGCCATATTCAGGACTTCACATTTGCAGTACTTCTCTGAGGAGTGGATCTCTTATCCTTTAAGGAGAAGCTTCAAAATTATCCCTTGTTTGACCTCTACAGAAGAACACCAAGCAACTCAGTTTAGTAGTGCTGTATTTTAAATGACTTCAGGAGTCATAAAGGAGGAGCAAGAAAAATGTGTAGTAACTATTTGAAACCGATAGGAATTGGTCTTGTGAGAGGCTCCTCAGATGATGAAAAATATCCAAAAAGTGACAGGAGCAGATGGTATTTAAGATAACTTAAGCAAAGAATTAGCACACGCGCCAGGTCCATTAATATGAATGAATACAGTGTTCTTTCTGAAAAAATACTGTTCTCCTACTAAATAACATGGATGAAATAATTTTCCTTTTTTTTTTTATCATTCAGCTTCTGCTCACTTTCCTAACTATTCTCATAAAGCTAAATATCTGTGGCAGAGGGAAGGATAAACTGGACTCCTCCAGTCTTCTGATATTCCTGTAGTTCTCTATATGAATCTGATTAGGTAAACTGTGACTCACAAAACCATGTCAATTATTTCACTTCTACAGTGTTCCACATGCCAAACAGCAGTTTCTAAGCTGTAGTTTGAATGAGCCACACAAGTCCCCGGGTTTCATTTAATAGCGCTACCAATATTTTAACTCAAAGGTTCATTTCTGTTTGTTTCAGTATTTGCTCTTTTTTTTTTCCTGTGTCTAAATGTCGCCATCTCACCCAGAAGCTGAGTGCCCGTATCTACACTAGCAGGTAGCACAGCGGGCTACGAATGGACCTGAAGAATTAAACATCGGTGCAGAAGACCTGGTAGTCATGCTGTAGGCGTTTTCGGGAAGTGAGTGGTACTTAAAATTTATTTGGGAATAACTCCAGTCACATCCCACAAACTGCACACCAGATCACACCTTTGGTTTAGAACTTGAAAGGAAACCAGTTCATGGAAGATGGAATAAAAAAAAATTTAAAAAAAAATAAAAAATCATCAAGCAGGAAATATCAAGATCCACACTCAAAACACAATCCTGATCAGATCTCAAATGCAAACACAGATGAACCCTGAATTTGGGGGCATAAAAATCTTCATCAGGTCCTCAGGTAGCTGAAAAATCTATAGCTTATAAGATGCCAATGAGAGGTTTCAGAGTTTTATATCTTAAACTATGAATCTTTGGCCATGATTAAAACCCCTTGCAACGGATATGGAACAGTCAGAAGAGTAAATGCTTATCATGAATCGGTCCCTAATTATTACTATAATTCACATTATTCTACCCCATTAATTACTCTCTGCACCAAGCCTTTCCCCTGCCATAGAATTTAAAATTTCAGTTTTCCACGTTTTCCCTTTATGGCTCCGTTCTCCACATATTCAGGTGGGTTTAGACTCTGTACCGCAGGGCTTGCAAACAGCTGAGTATCTAGTACAGGATTGACCCTGAACACCTGTTTTGAGCCAAGAATTTTGTTATCCATTAAAATAAAAGAGTGAGCTCTACAACATTTAGTCCCTCTCAAAGCCAACCTTGAGCATTAACAAAAAATATTCCAAAGAAGGAAACACTGCAGTTAAAGAAACAAACCCAAAGATTTTTTTCAGATAAAGAATGTCCACAGGAATAATCTTGCTTGTAGGACCATGTATGACTAGTAATGAGTTTTCAGTGTGTATATGTATTCCACAGAGAACCCTCCATAAGCTGTTCCCCAGCTGGGGGATGCCTGACAGCACGGCTCCACAGGGAGTCTCTATAAATACTCCAAGGCCAAAAGAAATTGCGAGGATGAATAGCTTGCCCTTCATATCATTTACATGCTCAAAGTCACAAAACACTTTGCATGTATCAGCAGGGCTCACGGCCTTAACTTATGATTTCCTGTTCACTAAGGGAATAGCATCTCTTTTCTTGAATATCAATCAAGGAAAATAAAAACAAAGTGTGAGGTAATTTATAGAATGCCTGCACGACAGAAGACTACCAAAGCTAGTCCTGCTTAAACCACCTCCGTTACCAGCAGTAGCACACTTGTACCAAGTTATCTCATAAACTGGAAATGCTGTTGCCCACAGCTGGGCTGGTCGGTTATCTCTACACTGAACAGCCATTTAGAATCATAGAATGGTTACAGTTGGAAGGGACCTTAAAGACCACCCCCTGCCCTGGGCAGGGACACCTCCCACCAGACCAGGTTGCTCCAAGCCCCATCCAGCCTGGCCTTGAACCCCTCCAGGGATGGGGCAGCCACAGCTTCTCTGGGCAACCTGGGCCAGGCTCTCACCACCCTCACAGCAAAGAATTTCTTTCAAGTATCTAACCTAGATCTCCCCTCTTTCAGTTTAAAACCGTTCCCCCTCCTCCTGTGGCTCCCCCCCCTCATCAAGAGTCCCTCCCCATCTCTCCTGGAGCCCCTTGAGGGACTGGAAGGGGCTGGAAGGTCTCCCCGGAGCCTTCTCTTCTGCAGACTGAACACCCCAACTCTCTCAGCCTGTCCTCACAGCAGAGGGCCTCCAGCCCTCCCAGCATCTTCGTGGCCTCCTCTGGACCTGCTCCAACAGGTCCACATCTCTCCTGTGCTGAAGTTTAGTTGTTCCAACAACACAGAACTATACCAAGCCTGGAATAGCTAATGAAAACCAGCCCTGCGTTCCTCGGTGGGCTTTGGCTGTAACGGAAATGAAACATTAACTTTTTGTCACCGGAATTTGTCCACAAATAAATGGAGACGACGGACTCAGATTATAAATAACTACTAAAAGCATCCCAATCAATCATTGTCTAAGAACACAGAAAATGTAGGAACTGGGAAAGACAGTAGATGAATCCTACAAAGGCTGAGGGGATGCTATCAGGGGTTTCTGATATCTCTTCTCTGTAAAGTTGCTGTCAGAAGTGAAAGGTAAATTTATTTTATTAACAGTAACGCCTTATATTTTTTTAGAAGTGTAAATCAGGAAACATTAATACATAATTAATGGCACATTTTTATTTATTTATGCAGCCATGATCGTAAAAGAAACATGTAGATATATATGATTGAGTGTCAGGGCTAGCTTCCCTGAATTTTCTGAGAGCAAAATCTTACGGCAGAAATGTGACAGCTATTGCTCCTGGTACAGGCATCGCGCAAAACGGGTCTATGTCTCTTTCCCACTAAAGACCTTTTAGTGCTCCTGTGACCTTAAATGAGCATTTAGAAACCTTTTGAAAACAAACTGGACCAAAATAAACTACTGAAAGCTATATAAAGTATATTTAGCATATACAGTAACACTACACATAAACAAAGAGTAGCTTAACTATGTCTAAAAATGGACTTAATTGCATGAAGTCTTTCCTATAGAGACAAGATCTTATTTCAAGTAATATGATGTATTATGAGAATCACAAAATGACGAGATAAAATAATAATAAAGCAACTGAAACTGGAAGTGATTGTAAGAAGACAGGCACCTGTCAGCTTTAAACTAAATTTCAGATTGAGACTATAGAAGGGAATCACATGATATGAATTTGTGTTTACCTCTCATACACTATCTCTTATATGCTATTTGAAATCCGAGTGTAAAACTGGAATATCACAGTATAAGCCTGTTTTATTGCTTATAAAAACACGGTTGTATGTAATTGGTCACTGTGTAGAATTTTATCTTGAGAAAAAGAGTTACAAGAAGTGCAAAAAGTAAATTTGGTATGACTCATTTATAGGACCGGGGGGAACAAATTCCACTACAGAATGTCAGTTTTACCCTTTAACATCCTTTTCTTTTTTTTTAATGGGCAATTAAAAATTACTAATTTGCTAGACAAAAAGAGGTATCAGTGGACAGTAACAGTATTCGCAGGACCAGCATTTGCCAGCATTCACCACTTCACCTGCAATCAAAAATCAGAATTTCTTCCTTACATGTTACTTGTGTTTCTGGAGCTGAATGAGAGGAAGAAGCCCACGCACAGGAAGGAACACGGCCAGACACTGGCTCAGGTACAGCTTGAGGATATTTCAGTACTGTCTTCCATCAGACTCATTTAGCTGTCTTTTACAAACAAGCATTAAGAAGAAAAAAAAACCCAAAACCCATGACTGTGGTTTCCAATGAGACTGGAAACCAAAGGAATTCCAGATACAGCACAACTGATACCAACACAGTTATATCTGGTTTATTGCACTTCCACAGCTAGTGTTTTACTTCTGCAGTTTATCAGCAACGTACAGGAAGCATTTACAAGGCTTTCCATCCAAAGAACACTCAATGTTGCTTCAGTGCAACTGAAGGGATCGGAACTAGGTCTGCCTTTAAAGTAAAGTGGATACACCGATGAAATGTGACCTAAATCACTTACTGCAGGGATTGGATCAGTGTCTGAAAAAACTTCAACTCATGTGTAACTAAGCAAAATAAGAAACAAAATAGGCGACAATCCACATCTCTGGGAATTTACAGGGGAAAAAGAAATAAAAGGACAGACAATCCCAGAACGCCCTCGCCCACTTGCCATCCAGAGTCCTCAGCCATCTCCTAAAAATCTACTCACAACTTCACTTTCAAAAATGCATCAGGGAATTACTCTTTCTTTCTAAAGCAACTGTGACCCTTCTTTGGGAGATGGGAAGCCTGTGTCCCAGTCCATGCTGCAAGAACTTTTTCAGCATTTTATGCCGTGCCTCAGTTGTGTAAAATACATACACCAAGTCCCGAGCACAGACAGGAGCACTACTCTTCCCCTTTCCAGTCCCCAGGTGCAGCAGCAAACACAGCAGCCAGTACGATACAGAAAAACCAGTTCCAGAGTAGTTCCCTTACCATTTCGTCCTGAGCCTCAGACTGCATCTATGAATAAAAGCATCAGCTTTGAGGTTCATTTTGTAAGCGTGAAGTAATGTGGTAACAGAAACCGATTGTGACCACTGGTCTTTCACACCTGCTTGTAATCATATATATTTACTGTTTTGTTCACTTGGATAAATTCAAACTAGCTAATAAAAATACTAAGAGAGACAGGGGGAAAAACCAAACCAGTCTCAACTCTTCTGGTCCAACAGAAGAGCTGTTATTACTTCAGGCCAATTAAAGAAACGCTAAGTCTTACTTTTATATTCTTTGGCATACTCATCTGAATGAGGATCACCTGAACTCTAATACAGCTATAATAATTTGAATACAAGCTTCTTGTCCCAACAGGGTTTTTTTTATAATGTTGCTGTGACAACAGACCTCCAAATTCAGCACATAAATAAAAAGCAAGTTGCTAATTACCCGAACAAAGAAAGTATGCTGACAACACCAGGCATAATAATCACAAATCAGGGATCACAAATTTCATTTGGAAAAAATATTTTCTTTTATGCTTGGCAAGAACATCTTAAATTATCAGTACCATAGAATATTTTTTGCAAATATTTCCTTTTTTAAACAATGCCTACGTTAACTGGATGAACCACTGCTGAACCTCATTCAGGCTATCAAAATACAGAAGGGTCAGGACAGCATTCTTTTTTTAGTCATGCTTCGTCTCTGCAAGCATTACATTTTTCTCAGGAAAAGAATCTTCTTGTCTTTCATCAAGCTCGAAGGTTCTCAGTTTCTCATACCCAAGATTATAAATAATCTCTGTAATATCTCAACAGTCGTATACCCCTACAGCTTTTTGGGAAGTGTTCTTCCCTTTGCTGTGTTGGCATCCATACACACATACTGTTCTCACACGGGATAGATTTAGATGCTTTTATCCTTTCTCCTCTTAGGACAGCAATTGACTGTCTTCTAATAAAAGATAAAAGCCATGAGGGAAAAGAAAGGTGTTTGAAATTTAGAAGCTGTTTCTCTGGATTTCTTGCTAAACGCAGAAAATTAATCATGAAGAAAAATCATGATGGCACAAAAACCAGTCAAATTATTTTGTATGTGCCTAACTTCTATACCAGAGTGACCAGATCAATTGCTCAGTTTTTGAAAATGTTGATTGTTTCCGCTAACTAAATATTCAGTTGGTGGTGTCAAGTGTCTTATCTGGCTTTATTGATTTTTAAATTAAGTCTAACTTGGTGTTTTCAACAGCTCTATTACTATCCCTCAAAGCTAAACCAGAAAGAACTAAGACCACCAACAATGAAAAAAGGTAATTATTACACACCTTTGAAGATAAGAGAAGCCAATCATCATTCTGAGAAGAAAAAACAGTATTTTTTCCTACTTTCCTCTTCCCAGTTTTCCCTTCATGCACAACCTGTGCATTTCGCCAAGTAAACTATTCTGTTTCTGCAGCAAAGAACATAGATCACCAAAGTGGCATCAGTAAAATTGTTACAATAAGCTGAATTTACAACAATAGGCAAAATCTCTGAGCAGAATTAGATTCTGTTTTGCTGTTATACGAGCAAGGACAGAACAATAATCAAAACCTTGTTCCCTCAAGGAATTGAGATCTTTTTTTCTAACAGAGCAAGAACTTCACTACTCTTTTTTACTTATTTTTTTTATCATAAAATTGTCATATTCTCTTATACAAATCCTTTAATCCAGAGACTATGAACAATCTGGACTCGTGGTACTCTTGGTCCAGTCTTGGTTTCCATCTCAACTGGTAAAAACAGCCAGAATACTCTTCTCACTGTACAATACATTTAGTGAGGGTGAATAGGAAGGAAGAGCCAGCTCTAAGACTTAAATACCTTCACAGAGATAGTGGAGCTAATCCAAGGGTTATTCAGAGATGTAACTCATCCAAAGGGAAGTCTTGCAAATAGCAGGGGAAGAACTGTACGACATCCATCCCATTAGAGTATGCTACAGAGAGCCATAGCTAAAGTATTATTATAATTATTTTTTTTAAATGGTTTTTATGCCAAGCATGTAAATTATAAATTAAAAATATCCCCTATTTTTACACACAGAAAGCAAAAGCTAGGTCAGATTACCAACTGAAATTTTTCTAAATATGAAACTTGCAGACTGATTATCTGTATTCGTCATGGAAACTCTCTCAATTCATCGTGTAAATTCTGTAATTTCATTCCGTAAATTCTGTTCCCCGTTCAATACTATTTAATACATTCATTAACTATACAAAGAGAACAAAGAGCATGCTTATTATAGTGGCACACTCTGGAAAACCGGATTAGAAGTTCTCCAGCAGCTAGAGAAGCAGCCTGAAAAGCAGAACTTGAAATCCAGCAAATTCCAAAACTTGCACCAGGATTAATCAGCTTCACAAGCACAGGAATAGGAGCAATTACAGACCAGCAGTTCCGTAGAAATCACAGAGGAGCTACCACGGACCTCAGAGCAGGACTCCCCTTGTTACAAAAAGGGTAATTATCAATATGTGGCATCTGATCAGTGGTACAGTGTGTCCAGCTTTTAGGTCTCAGTAATTCATATTAGAACTTTTACCAGTAACTGGAGGTTACTCAAAACTTGAAAGATTGTAAAAGATTGTTCGAGATGAGACCTGGGCAATAGTTTAGTTTCGACACGGCACTTTTTAAAAGACCTAGGTTTCAGAGAGCAAGAGAAATGATTAGAAGTCCAGATAACGCCAAGCAGAAGAACTCAAGATATTCTGGTCAGACCAAAAGGAATCTTCAGATGCCTAAAAGGGTCCTATAAAAGGAGGGAATTTTACAATAGCTTTTTGACATTATCCATTGAGTTAGGACAATGACTTGAGAAAGTCTATAAAAGAACAAAAAAAAAAAAAATCTATGAAAGAACAAAAGAAAACCCACACCAATAAGAAGCCAACTAAGGGATAGTATTTCATAAACTTTCCATTATATAACTTTTTATTTTATTTTTTTTTATGCTTTGGATTAACATTTTAATCACTATTTTTGCAAGTCAGAGGAGTTCTCTGGATACTGAAAACAAGTTCAGTAAAGAGAAATTGTTTTTTCACTGTTAATGATAACTTTCCCAAAGGATAGCTCTAACAACTTGCCACCTTAGAGCAGACTTGCTACAATGGCTATGCCTTTGATGCCCTATTGAAAGATAAGAAGGTATCATCTTGTTCACATGGGTTTTTCTTTACTTGTGCGGGTTTTAACAAGCAGAAAAGTGAGCGGCTGAAGTTTCGCAGCAAAATTTTCTGAAGATTCCAGCTGTGGTTTCCTGTACTCGGAGATAAGATTGTGTTCCAAACATCTCATGTGGGCACTAAGTGTTAATGGGAAATTTTTACTTATAACCTCTTTGTAACACCATTTACTTGCTAGAAAATGGAGGTAATACCTTCCTCTGCCTGACTTCGTAAGGGATTCTCATTTGCTTTAATGACTTAATGCTTTAGAACTATTTAAGTATTAAATACAGTCATAGACAGTATTGACAAAAGAACACAAAAAACATCAAGAAGGAAATCAGTCATCTTGTGTTCAAGACCGGGTACAAACAGAAAGCAGCAAGACAAAAGACCACATCTGAGGATTAAAAGAAGCCTGGAAAAATCTTACACTTTCGTAATACCCCATAATAAAAACCAAACAGGATGTGACCAAGAAACTAAAGATCATATTGCAAACAGATGAGGGAAGTTAATGCACAGTCTTTTTCTGAAGATCTTAGTTCTGAAGTTTCAAGCTTTCCAATGCTCCAGTTCACAGCCCTACATGCTCTGTGCTTGGGGAAGGCAGGGGCTGATGGGAGAAAGCGGCACCGGCAACAACGGAGAAACTAAAATAAAGAGTACAGAGTGAGGGTACAACTGTCATCTGCCAGAGTGGACGTAAAAAGTCAATTTGAATACTTCTAAAATACCTAAGAGGAATTCATAGCAAGCCTTAACCAGATCAGGCTGATGCAGGTGTTCTGAAGATCCGTATTTGTACTGATTTTGCTTATTTATTGTAACGGGGCATCACATACAATTTAGTGACTATAGTAAAAACTTGGATTTGACATATTCCCCTTTAGAAGGGAATTTCAAAGGTGTTCAAGGGGGATTTATTTACATTACAGGGAAATATTAATCGGTATACAATTAATTCATCTATAACTGTCAATTATCCATAAATTCTGAAAAACAACTGAACTAAACCACTCTGAATTTAGCTATTTGTGATCTGAAGTCCTCGGAGCACACACGCAAAATGTTAAACTGAAGAATGCTATTTTTTCTTTTTTCTTTCCTTTTTCTGACACCCATCTGAAAACTATTAATACTTGGTTTTTACCTAAATTAAGCTAATAGGATGTTGAACTTAAATCACCCCAGTGGACTGTGGTCTGTCTGTTCATATTCAACATTCTAATGATGAAGTTTGCCTTACACTGATAGCATTTCAACAAATGTTTCATCAAGCAAAATACAATCATTTAACTGTTATTTTTATTCTTGTCTTTAAGCCAGCGCCTGTTAATGCTCTGCAGACATCTCAGCCACATTGAAACCATCCATGGATTAAAGATGGAGTATTATGAGCCTACTGAAGTGTGGAAGTGACATGAAGTGGCTGCTTTACCAATGCTTTGAACAGATATTATTTTGTCATCATCGTCATCACTTGATTTATTTGATATGTTCTGCCAACAGATTAAAATACTTCTATCAATATCTCCTTGCAAATCCTATCCAGTTGACAGAGTGAGCAACAAATACTCAAGATTAAGCAGTTTTAGCCTTTAATCTTCAGTGATTCATTGCACGGCCTTGAAAAAAATGCCAAAGTGTGATCTTCAAAACTGACCAAGTAATTTAACTTCTCTTGCACACTTTAAATATCTTACCTAAAGACAATAATTTCATTATTCATTTGGATTCTGCAAAATTCAAAACATATAGAACACTCCGAGAATTAGCATAGAGACGCTGGATGTACTCACATATTCTGGGCATCTCACTGTCTAGACCTCTCCTAAAACACATTTGAAAGAAGATATTTTAGTGCAACAATTCTAACATAGGATAACTTTTTAAGAGTTCAGATAATAAGCCAAGGAGACAATTTTTGCTCATTCAATACAGGATTTCCCCAGACTCCCAAAATAGAATTAACAGATCTCCCACTTTAACAACATCATTTTAAGTGGTGCAAATGAGTGTGAAAACCTTGTTCGTGTAAAGATGTAAGGTCATCTCGTGCAACTTATCTGCCCTACATTCTTTGTACTGCACGATCAACCTTAAAACAGAGCATCTTCCTCCCATTCTTCTCATACAATAGATTTTTTGGAAGATCCTTATGTTTCCACTCCAAGCCCACTTCTGACAGAACCAATATTTACTCTTAATGTGGTGCTCTGCACTTCTGTAATGTTTCCCAAATTTCGCATTATAACTAACAATGGCAGTTTCATGCACATATAAATTCCTAATCTTGTTCTTTATGGTATTTATGCATTGTGTTTGGATTTCAGCAGTCACTGGGGAAGAGATGGCTTCTGTAACATTACCAGATTATTGGTCCTTTGGTTGCATCTTATGAAATACAGTAGAATTCTGGCTTACAAAAAAACAACTGAAGAAGTCTGAGCCAGACAGGCAGTAACTTTAAATAGTAATTATGTGAATAACACTACTTTTCCACCTTTTAGATAAGAAGCAACCAACAGCCAAATTATGCAATCAATGAAAAACTAGTTAAACAGTACGCTTCTGCATCAATTAAGCAGGAAGAGTGAGAATACAGGAGGGAGAGAGGCTGTGTATAGTTTCAGTGGGATACCTGTATAACCACAGGAAACAACTGAAAGGAAAACAGGTTGGGAAGAATCCAATTAAAAGGTAGAAAGCACTCCAACCCATAACCAAATCACAGAATATCCCGAGTTGGAAGGAACGCAACAAGGATCATCAAGTCTCAACTCCTGACTCCACACAGGGCAACCTAAAAGTTAAATCACGCATCTAAGAGCATTGGCCAAACACATGGCTTGGGATCATGACCACTTCCCTGGGGAGCTTGTTCAAGCACTTGACCACCCTCTCCATGCAGAACTCTTTCCTAATATCCAATCTGAACTTCCCCTGATGCAGCTTTAAGCCACTCCCTTGCATCCTAACCAAAGAAATGGGCAGTTTTTCAAAGTCCATTTGGGAGCGAAGGTGGTGCCCTTCATCCTCACACAGAGTAAGCAGTACTCTCACCCCACAGCAATAGGCAGTTTTGCAAATATTTTAATTAAACAGAATATGCCTCGCTTGAACCTGTATAACTTGTCCAAAAAAATGAATGGTGATAAATGAAGAAGCCAGGCTGAAAAATGCAGCAGTTCCTCTAGAGTTAGAAAAAAATCCTTAAGAAGAACATAGAAAGATCACAGAAATCTCTGTCTAGTTTACTGCATCATGCATTTCACAGAAGACCACAGATATCCTTCTTGTAACTATCTGCCTGCCGTGCTGAACATAAACAGGGGAATTCAGGAAAAAAATCTATTAAATTCTGTCTTACAGAAAAAAGCAAACCCACACAACATGCTATTGTTATAGAATACATATCCCACTGAGTTAATCTAACTCAAGTTTCTATTTGCATAAATACACTTGCATTTCACCAGCAATTTTCTTGTATATCAGAAAAAGAACAGAGATGTCAGAATAATAAATAATTCATAGTAAATTGCTAAACAACAGCTGACTGACAGATTCACCATCTTTCAGCTGCAATACAAATAACTAGTATTTGTATAAAAGCTCTAGGTTTGAGTCAATTCAACTTAGGCTCCTGCTTACAAGAACTTTTGGTACAATAAGATTATTTTGCTGCAGGACAAGCAGCAGGTCAAATCCCGTAAAAGCACCCTCATAATAGATCTCTACAATAGAGAGACAGGCTTAATTCAGCTTCCTTTGCTCCCTGTTATTCACCAATCATGATCATCTCTCTTACTGAAATTTTGTGTTGTACAAATTTCATGGGAAGCAAATGCAACTCATTTTAAATTATTTTGACAGCTTAACTTGAAAACAAAACAAAAAAAACACTGGAGACTTTTTCAAAAGCTCTACGTTTTTTCTAAAGATAGCATTTTCAAATTTGTACATGCTTGACTTAGAAAAACAAATCCTAAATTCATATCAGAATTTCATGAACAGAAACAGCCTGGCTGAAATTTTTCTGCCTTGAAATTTATTCATTACTGGCTTTTCTTAAGAACATTGGGAAAACTTTGCAGAATTGAACGTTCCCTACAAATTCTGTTCCGATGACACAAATTATCAAAAGAAAAATTATTTTCGTAAGTAAATCAAGAACATATCTTATATAGAGTAAAAAACACTTAAGAAGATTAAAGAATCCCATAAAGACAAACTAAGACATTATTATTCAAATTATGGCAAAAACACCCCTCTCAGTATTATCTTTTGGTTCCCTCCTCAGAACTAATGAATTTTCCATTAATTGCTGTAGAAAATGCCAAAATTAGGTGATGGACTAACGCAAAGAGTCTGAGACTTTAAGGCATAGGCACCCCATTTGCATCTACTGTGGTCACACAGACCACCCAGACTATAGATTTTCACGAAGAGATTCCTGTGTCACACTACCCAGCTCAGCATGGAAAATGTTTCCAAGACAGACATACAGTCATGACTAGTCTTTTGCCTTAGCCCAAAATATTTCAAAATTAGGACCCGGTCAGATTTGTGACAAACATTTTTTTTTATATAATGATATTTGGTCTGCTGAACTGATTCTTATCTAAATCATTTTGTTTTGAGATTTTATAAATTCTTTTACTTCAAAAGTCTGTATTTAAAGCATATAAAGTAATCGAAAACCTTAAAAAAAAAGGAAGGATTTTATTTTAGCCTAAGATATAAGCATATTTTTTTTAATGCGGAAAAGAGTCAGGAAAAAAATTCAGTTCATACAAAAAAAGGAAAATTATCAATTATTCACACAATTTCAGTCAAAAACCTTTAAAACACGTCATTACTAGAATTAAGACAATATTTTTTCCCAAAGAATGTGCTAATGCCAGTGCAGTAACAGCTGCCTACACCTCATTTGATTTTTCTCTCAAGCACTACAGAATCCTTGATGCTGTCGTAGCCCCCAACCTGCATTACGGACAGTTGGCTACACAAGCACTTACATTCTTTGCTGCAGGATAACTGCTCCAGAATTCCCTTCTCTGGATGGCCACGCGTAGTATGTACACAGGTATTATTTATACCATTTATTCATAAATATATACCTTATTCAAGATTACGCCACTGTGCGATCTATACTGTGCTGTAAAACTCCGTCTGATTTTGGTTATTTTAATGGTTGTTTAGCCAATGTTTAATGTTTATGACATCTATAATATTTACTAGCAGAAAATTCAGGTTTCCGTGCAGATATGTTATAATGACGATAAACAGCCTCAGGACATGAAAAAAAAAAATCTTTTGGACCTGGTTATAATCCCATTACCTGATTTTCTGTTTACAGGTTCTGTGGGATATCAGTTATCATTAAATCCGTGATACATTGGTCTTCGCCAAATAGTAATTTTAATGAGGTTAAATTGATCAAAGTAAGGTAAATAATTTAGAGCACTAAATATGTCAACTTTGTTAAAGTGCATAACCTAACAAACATTTTATTACAGTTGTTCCATGAAACTATTTTCCAGCATTAGATTTCTTGTTAGCTAATTTCTTGTTAACTAATCCCAAAAGTATCATGCATCTTGAATGCCTCCAGTTATCAGTCCTCTCCAGGATTTTGATTTGGATTAGTGTAACGTTAATCTGCCTACCACTATCTGAAACATCTTACTTCCACTTTTCAAATGCTGATACAGCTGCCCTTTTTAAGACTTTCAAGTTTTTCTAGCATTGCAATGTTCTTAAAACCACTTCATTGATTCCTAGCTTTAAATAATACAAGATCTACACCATTCTGATGGGTTTGTGGGTGTTTTTCTTTCTCAAAGAATTCTTATTGTCTTTATCCACAATACCAGAAGATTATTTTTCCTCTGCAGATTTATTTAGCTTTCAGACATTATCCAATACTCATAAATGTTAATTCATACCAGTTATCTTTTTCCTTTTATTTATTATGCATTCTTTTGTTTATATTACCATTTCCATTTCTCTTAACTAGGCTTTTTAAAAACACTAAAATGAACTTTTCCATTTGGAGAACCATTCTTTTTTCAAGTACCTAATGAGGTTTACTTTCAAATAACACCCAGTCATTCACATTGCATTGGGTTTTTTAACATTTTCTTCCCATATAATTTCACAAGAGTAAAATCTGAATGAATCAGAAGGACACCTGTGACACTGATAGTGGGAAATGTGGGGGTTTTTCTACTAGAAATATTGATTGTGTAGTATATATTTGTAAAGCACCACTAGACAAATCAGAAAAGGTGAAGCTTTTTTCAAACAGTTACTAAGACAATGGGGACATGACGCTGGCATCACTAGTTTGAAGGCAATCACAGATGACTTCATGAAAATATGAGTTTAGGAATTTGTTTTGACTTGATTCTGAATCCAGGAAAAAATAAACATATAAGAGGAGAATGTAAGAAGGACACTGTGATGATGGCAATTCAGAATAAGTAGACTTCTCCCCTAAAACTGAAATGAGTGAAAAAATAGAGTATCTTAAAACGCTGACCACTCAGTTATCATTTGTTCCCCATGTGAGGTTTCTCAGTAGCCATTAAAAAAAACACCTCCCATCTGAGCGTGATCAGCGAGAGGAGCAGTGATCTGTTCCATATTTAGATGGTGTATTCTAGAGAGCTCCAAAACTGCAGTTCATAATACTCCTTCAAGCAAAATAGTCTGGAAGTGCCTGCATCCTCCCCTCTGAAAGTGGGGGTTGTTTTACTCAGTTGAATGAGATCAGTCACTACTTCCAACGTCACTGTATTTCAGAAGATTTATTGTCAGCTCTTTGAAGCCAACAGAGCAGTATCTGCCTGAACTAAAACTGAAGTTCTGTGTACTCCCCCCAAATTCCATTCAAGTGAGGGAAAACTTTTTTAACTGTTTAGGCATAAAATTATCTGAAACACAGAAGGTAAAGAAGTGGGTGTTTGTTGGTTTGTTTGGGTTCTTTTAATACAGCAATATCTGGTAGGAGAGTTTCTGTGGAGTATGAAGTAAAGAGAATTTTCCATAAAATTACTGGAAAGAGAAAGCTCCTGCACATCCATTGTTAGGTATGCCATCATGATGACAGTGTCAGTATTTGAATGTGAAAAGACACCTCACATTCTCTTTAAATCTTCAGAATTCAAGATGTCCTCAATACAAAACTAGATAATTTTTAATCAACTACTGCTCAGCCATAATATTAAGGGCACTATCAAGAGATCTTCTGTAATTTAAAATATATTTTTTCTTGCATCTTGTTCTAACGGCCCCATTGAATCCACCAATTAAAACCTGTTTTCCTTCTGGAGGCCTCATGATGCAATCTCTTCTCACAACGCTTGAAATTATTCACAAGCGGTTGGGGGAAAAACCATAGAAGTGTTTTCAACGTGATTTAAAAGTTGCAAAACATATTGCCCGCGGTCATTCCTCCCAATTTGATTATTATTACAGATGTTCTTTGTAGCACTTCAATGGCAGCTAAACACCAAACCAGCTGTTTTGGCAAAAACCTGGTAATATTTGCATTTCGCAAATGTGTTTATAAATACACCAACAGAAAACCCACATTCTGGAAAACAGATGGCAAACATCAAAACTGCCAATCCTAAATAACATCCCTTTCAAATAAAAACACAAGATTCCCATACCTACTCCAGCCAAAACTGAACAGTACTGATTTGAAAGGTCCTATCAGAATGCGATGTCTTCATCCTGGTTCTCCTGACACAGCCCCGCTTTCCCGAAGCGCTGTTGGCCAGGATCAGCCTGGGCACACCGCGGGTAAATCCCACCCCATTACCTTCAGTTTTGACAACTGGTCTCTATTATTATAAATCACAGAATCACAGAATGGTTTGGGTTGGAAGGGACCTTAAAGATCATCTAGTTCCAACCCCCTGCCCTGGGCAGGGACACCTCCCACCAGACCACGTTGCTCCAAGCCCCCTCCAACCTGGCCTCGAACCGCTCCAGGGATGGGGCAGCCACAGCTTCTCGGGGCAACCTGGGCCAGGCTGTCACCACCCTCACAGCAAAGTTCTTCCCCAGATCTCATCTCCATCTCCCCTCTTTCAGGGTCAACCCCTTCCCCCTCCTCCTATGGCTCCCCTCCCTGATCCAGAGTCCCTCCCCATCTCTCCTGGAGCCCCTTGAGGGACGGGAAGGGGCTCTAAGGTCTCCCTTCTCTTCAGCCCTCTTCTCCCTGGAGCCTTCTCTTCTCCAGGCTGAACACCCCAACTCTCTCAGCCTGTCCCCACAGCAGAGGGGTTCCACCCTTGGAGTATCTTCACAGCCCTCCTATTTCACAGTTACTTTCACAGTACTGCAGTGGTTTCATAAGGAGGTTTTAATGTTAGAACAGTTTGATTCATGTAGAAAGAAGTGACTATGGTCACCAACTGATACAAGTACCAGACTTTGATCCACTTTGATCCGATGTCCAGCCACCTAGGCTATGTGCAAAGTTGCCCATAACTGCAGCAGTGCAGCACAGCTGCAGAACTTCCAATGCCTTGGCTGATCTACTGCTTTTGACAGGCAGCAGTGTGAAAATATAGAATGCAGGACCAGTAACAGCCAAACGTTCTCAAGAAAGACAACAGGGAGAACATGCTGCACTCTTCTGAATTCTTTGAATCAGAGAACACCTTAAAATCCCAGACCACACCTGGGATGTGACACATTCAGTTCTTACTGACACTTAAATACTCATACAATTCCAAGCCATTCTGCGTATCTAAGAATTCATGACCCTTGGGTAAAGGCCAACATACTGACGGACAGCAGTCACTGGGCCATCAGGGTGGAGAGAACCAACATTACCCTCATGAACAAGAAGCAAAGCTCAAATGTTACATTTTCCTCAGTATTTAAAGGAAATTCATTGTCTTCTTCAGAGCTTGGCATTTGACACATCTGGATTCTACGAAAACTTTGCCGTATCCAATGCAATCTATCCAATGCAAAATAAAAGTCAAAACAAACCATTGGCAACTTGCAAAAAAGGGAATCTTTAAGAAAGCATAACGTACCTATGCAATCTGGTAAAAGATCAACGGTTCATTTGGTGAGATGTTTTTCCATATGCCATCTTTTGTTTTAAGATTTCATTCTTTTGCTTTCTTGTTGAACTGGATTGAACAAAATCTCCCCTCAGCAAGCCCAGCCCCACTGACTCCTGCTGGATCACACAGAAGTGTTTGTATCCCTAACGCCCCAAAGCTGCTTTCTTCTCCTGCATAGAAAGAATTAGCTCATCATTTACAATTTTTTCCCCAAGATACGCAATGCACAAGAGCTCCAAAGTGTAATTTAAGCATTCACAATCACAAACTAATTTTCATGGCTTCACATCACTTTTAACTGCACATTACATTAAATGCTGATATTATTTTAATGTTAATCAATTCCTATATTTTCTAACAGGGAAAATAGCAGTCATTCTTCGCGGTGACAATGAGGAAAAAGCTTCACTCCGAAGCACAGGTTTTCTTTCCAAATTAAGCCTTTGTGGCTTTCTATGCTTATTATTGTCAATAAGCCATTGATTCAAATATGCTACTTCTTTAACACAGTTTCTGTGTTCTTGAGTAATTAGAATACATTAACATACTGGTCAGTGGGACAAGTTTTTAAACTCAGATGGAGTGGTAACACTAATGCTTTGTGCATAAATTATCCCTACAAAGAAGCAACTGCAATACCAAATTAGGCAATAAGCCTGAAGGAATGGCACAGTTTAACATAACAGCCCACTCAAAGTAATTTTTTAAATATACTGCCTTAAAAAAATAAGGAAAATATAAGGAAAATTTGCATGGATAAGAAATCTTATAAACGTTTGAGTTATTGAGGTTTTAAAGAGATTTCCTTTACTCTCTTAGGGTTTCTGCATTTCTACCCAACTATTACTGAAAAGAAGTACACAGAATCTGAATGTCCATTAAGAACTTAAAGTGGGGTAAATAAAAGAACTCTGCACTACAAAAGTAATTTTTTTTAATGAGTTACGGGGTAAAAATAATTTTGTTTGATGGATACTCTGAAAAGTGAATATAGCTAAAATAGATGTAATAAGAAAACTAGATTAATGTGCTTAATAGGAGTGTTTTTAAAAATTAAAACCATAACAAAATATTAATGGGTATACGGTAGTGGCACTTATGGCAGTAAATCTTTGGGGAAAAAAACTGACATGCGTATGAAAAAGAGATTGAGCTACTAGCCTGCAATTAAATGAAATACCAATAAAGCCTGGAACTGAACTCCAGATCCACACAAGGTCCAAAAAACCCTTCCTGGAACTCAGGCCTGCCCTGGCATAAGATGCCAATGTCAGCTCACTTCGTTATGCACCAAGTTGGAGGGCTGAAGAGTGTAGAGGGGTCCCACCTGTGGGGAGGAGGGGATAGAACAAGTGACCCAAACTGACCACCGGGGCGTTCCATCCCATCTGCCCCATGCTTAGGATAAAGCTGAGGGATCAAAGGCCGGTGTCCAAGGAGGACTCTGTCCATTCTGCCTTTGATCCTGATCTGTTCCTGAATCCAGTTCTCACTTCCCACTGAGTCCAGTCTGGGACTTTCCCAGTGGCTGCTGGTGACTTGATCATCATCCTGGGAGCTCAGTATTGGTTTTGTATCTATTTGTATATATTTGATTATTTTCTTATTATCTTTTCTTCTTAAGGCCCCAAAACAGTCATCTTTATCAGCTTAGTTTCTATTTTTTATCAGTAAAATTAGTCACCAAAAAATGTCACACCTGCATTTCTGCCAGAAGCTCTCACAAGCCCGAGCAGCAAAGAATTTTGGTATCTTTTTTGTCTAAGGCCCTGTGGCTCCTAGAGAAGCTGAGAAAACTAAAGCAATGGTGTCCATAAAAGCGTATAAAATGACTACAATAAGACAGCAGTACCCTGTCATAAAAGCACTCCCAAAGATATGAAAGGAATGAAAAGATTTGGAGATTTGCTCTATCAAGAATTAAGAGGGATGGGAAATTCCCCTTCCCACAGCCATACCCTACATAGTTAAGAAATAAAAAAAGGGAGTAATATATTGAACCTTCTCAGGATATGAGGGTCCAAAATCCCTTCTTCCCCAGAGGGAGTGTAGAAGGAGCTTCCATGGGATCCTTTGCTGCAAGGAGCACCCCACAAGCTGGGTTGTGTGGGTATTTAGAGGTCTAATTTAATCATGTATCCTCTCACATGATCCTGAAGGCACCCAGAAACATTAGAGACTGTAAATTACCAGCCACACTTATCTCCATTTGAGTGGTTTAAAGCCCTGTGGCCCACAACTAGAAGCTTGGCCAAGCTTGAACAAGAGCCTTCCGATTTATAAATAAACTGATTGCATTAGCAATCGATGCTTGTGTGCTTATTCAGGCTTGTAGATGTATTTTCACTGCATTATTAGACAGAGTAAGCTGAACTGGAACTTCAAATGATAACTTGCAAGCAGCTGCCTTGCTCAAGTTTAAAGTACCTCGATTCAAATCACAGATTTTTGTGGACAAATGGGAATTGGTTAAGAGCAATATTAACATTGTACTTCAAGCTAATGATGCCACAAGGAAAACTCTCTGCATCCATTCTATAAACAGAGGAAAAAAACCCTTCCCTCCCTGGCATAGCTACTGCAGGAATAAATGTACTAAATAGCGCAATACATCCAATCTCTAGTACAGCACTGTCTCAAATGACCAGCAAGTGACTGCAAACATTCTTTGAACTCTCCTGTGTGACTGTAGAACCACAATTCTTTATGCTTAAACAGCAATTGGGGAAGAGCCCCAGAATTGTGAGTTGTTGCATGTATACACCAGTGTGTGTCTGCACACACGCACATTTCTTTATATCCACATTTATCCATCTTTCAGGAGTTATTCCCATTGCTATAATCCTCATTGCGGCTACACAGGATCTCAGCCACCGCCCTGCCTCTCCAAATTCAGTTGCCCCAACATTACAACAATACGTTATTACAATAATATTGTATTGCATCACAGCAATACAAGATTACCCCCAAAAGGACATCAGTATGTTGGAGAATATAAGAACAGTGACCGTGAAACCTGGATACCCATATTGATTCCACCTCTCACAAACAAATCAACCAGTGATCTAAAACTGGTAATGAGTTTAAAATACCTGTTTAAAAGCTCTCACAGGATTAAACAGAATGCTATGTTTGCAAAATAATTACTTTTTGTTGTTGCTTGCTGGTAGTGGTGATTTTTTGTGTCCACATTTGCGTATGGAATAAAGATCTGAAAAGCTTAATGTCACAATGTTTAAAAACAAGACCAAAAGTATTACCTGGATTAAGAAAGAAAAAATGGGAGTTTCTTTACTCTGTCAAAACTAACTTAAATCAACACAGCTTTGAAACTTGACAGTGATCTGCACTCATACTGCACAAGACCCATTTTTAATGCAGCTGCCAGAGAAATGCACTCCTGCCCCAGATCAGTACTGCACACCTCAGGAGCCTAATTCACCAACCCAGGCAGATGCAATTACAAGAAAGTCATCCAAATGTAAAATGCCTCTTTAAGAAGGCTGTCGTGTGCACTTTCTCTGCAATAAAAGAGAATTCAGATACTGATACATGGCACCTGGACTATCCCATTTCTCAGTTATGATATTGCTTTAGATTTTTCTTTTTAAAGCACTGTACATCTGCATGAAGCACACAATAGCAATCAAAAATAACATTGAGTTTAAGAATAGAATATGAACCTCAGAAAAAAAGCTTGCCGAGTTCAAACACAAAAGAAATACAAAAACTTCCCTTGATAAGACTGCCCCACGGACTGTCACGTGGCTTCCTTCCTCTGCCTTCTAAGTTCCAAGTTCCAAACAAGGTTCCAACTCCCTCTTCCTCCAGAAGCCCTATCAAACTCCTTCCAAGCTCTAACAGCCTTTCCTGAAACCCTTCAGTTTTCTCTTTTGTATTTCTGTTATATTTTTGTATTTCTGTTGCGGAACAGCCAGAACGCTGCAATTTTTCTTTATTAAAATAATCTTCTTGAGCCCAATGGTATGACAGGTTTTGTATCTATTTGTACGACTCTGTATTAGAGTTACGACTTCCCACTCACAGGGCAGTGCCACCAGGAGGTGGTGAGGCAATTAATGATGTTGACATAATGCAGCCCACAACTCCGCATTCTACCGTTCATCTACAAATTCAAATTTTGTTCTCTTTATGGGTTACACTTACAGAAATTTGATTACTTTCCCTGAACTTCAGATAAAGCGTGGGATAGACGGGGAGCGGGGAAAACAGATGACAAAAGCTTAGGTTCTGGACTATTCTCAAAGCAGGTATGAAGGCTCTTCTAAGTGCATGCTGCTGAGGTACTGAGTATCAGAAGCTTCACTTACATGTGTCTTCTCCATTGACGCAATATCTAAATAGTTCTGAATCAGCAGAGTTTTGCTGAAATTCACAATTTGAGAAGAACAGGAAAAATACGCTAGAGGAAGTGAAAGACTGGCAGTGCAAAAAGCAACACCACTTCCCTGATACTCCCCATCCCTTCTTGGTATGGGCCAGTGATGCTGTATAGAATAAAATCCACACTACCATGGAACAAGCTACATTTGCCCCCGATACAATTCTGTGTAAGCAGATAACAATTTCTATAACAAAACAAACAAAAAACAAAGCAATGACTGCTATGAAAAATGACCAGTGTATACAAGATTGGTTATAAAATTTATGAAGCTCTCCAGAGTTTGCAAAGTGATGGAACAGCTTTGGGTGCCCCAGGATCTTTGTATCCTGACAAGACTGCAAGTTTTGAGAGAACGTAATTCTTTTCAGGTTGGTCTATTTGTTCAAACTGATTATGAAAAATAGAAAATAAGTAACTGGTATGATCTGCATATATTAAGACAAGTGAAAATACACTGTCTTGCTCTATTGCAAAAGAATATTTTATGCCGCTTAATGCCTAAGTAGACACGTATTTTTTGATTCTGAGGAATCATTAATTAGTCAAAATGAATCATTCATATTACCCAAAATTGAATTCAGCAAGATATGGCAGGTAGCCTCCTTAAAGGCAGAATGGTTGACATTAGCTGCAAACTGGGTAGCCAGCTCCCTATTAATGCCTGTAGCAGAGTACTGACTACTGCTGTACCGATCTAGGGATCAATCCTGCTTCTTAAGGGAAGCATTTTGGCGCTTTCTTGTCCCAACTGTACATTGATCCCTTTCTTTTTCTAACTTCACAAAGAATTACAAAGAATTTCCCTATTAGCCTTTAGGTATGTCCTGTTGGTTTGCGTTCCTAAAGAAATGTATAGAATTTATTTATTACATATAGAATTAATTTATTCCATTTTATCCAAATTAGAACCAACGTATTCCTCAGTTTTTCAGGTTTAATTTATTTTCTCCTTTTATTCACCCCCTCCTTTCCTCCAGCCTACCTTCCTTATGACATTTTTTCTGATTGCCAGGAACTACTTCAGACATTTTGTCTTGATTGCTCAATCAGTACTGTCCACTTTTCAGGGTTTTTTTGTGCTTCACACCCTCTCTTCATTTACAGCTCACATCTAAAGGTGGTAATTCCATAATACTTTTAAAATGCAATTGTGATGCTTTAGATAAAGCCTAAGAAACTCTTCCTCTCCAAGACAAACCAGATGAGAATAGTATTGACTGAAGATCATTATCATTTGAGAGCTGGCCTGGGGGATTGTGTAACAAAGAGACAGTTTCAAATCATCTGGCATTGTACTGGCAAAGGACAGCATAAGCTTCTCTAACATTTAAGTCAAAGAGGCTAAATACTGGATGAAAATCAAAATTCATGTCTTGAACCTAAGAGTCAGACGATGATTAGGTCATGCTGACAGGAGAACCTAATAGAACATATTGTTAAACTTGTGTTCTTTAGATACATAGAGATAGTTTCGGTTTGCAGTTTAGCAGACTAAAACCTTTTATAAGGGTTATTTTAAGTTTTTTAATAAAAGTAAAGTAACATTCTTACAGAAATGAAAAAAGAAAAAAAAAACCCAACACTGTTTTTATCAAGCATTTATCATTCATTTGACATTCTAGGCATTTTAATATTTTTAGCACCCTACTAGGCATCAAATAAGCTTTCCTGTCTCCAAGGTTTACTGACAACAAACAGCACATAAATCACAGGAGCAAAGCCTTTTTAGAAAAGACTGAATGCTGTTATTTTTTAAGTAAATTATACGATCAAAGCAAATTATGTGGGTGGAGATTTGCAGTCTTCCATCACACCTCAAGCCTCGTGAGGGACTTTAGACTATTCCACCAAAAGAAACATTATTTATACACCAGGTGTATATGGGGCAGAGCTTAGAAGCTATTTCAACAGTTTGCTGTAGCTGATTTCTTCTGACTGCTGCCTGACCTCATTTTAATACCACTACAGGAATGAAGGAATTGTTTTATTGCATTAAATTCATATTTCATGTAATACAGGAGGTTTGACAAAATGATCACTAGGTGTTCCAGAAAAACACAGGAAAACTCCATACCACGTCAATGAGAATTAATTGTCCCCTAATCCTAATTCAGTATCAATGTTTAACAGTTGAAGAAGTCTTGAAATCCTTCAACATAAAGTTTCTGTCTCCCTTCAATATTCCTTTTATTAGTATTATAGCCCAGATTATTGTCTCCAAATACTTGTACAATTTATCTCCAAATTTTAGGATGGTTTCACAATGAGTGCCTGAGTTTCAAATTCCTTTTTCTTTTTTTTTTTTCTCCCTGTGATTCTTTTATCTTCTGGGAAATTTTTCCACACCCACAGGTCATTTTATATATCTTCTTAATGTATCTAGATTCTAAA
Source organism: Arenaria interpres (assembly GCA_013399435.1). Lineage (NCBI taxonomy): Eukaryota > Metazoa > Chordata > Aves > Charadriiformes > Scolopacidae > Arenaria > Arenaria interpres. The sequence continues at coordinate 24,767 of VXAK01005613.1, read as the reverse complement.
AGACCTACCATAGTCCTACTAGTAAGAGAACACCACAGTGTTTATCTAGTTACCCTAGAGCATTTTTGCTGCAGAACACATCCCAAGTAAAATTACTTGTTTAAGGACACAACACAAAGTCAAAGATGAGACAAGTAAGAGAATCTTATTTCCTAAATGCCCATGACACGTATTAACCGTCATCCCAGGTGTAAATGTGTGGTGATAAGGTTTCTGGTGCCTGTTCTCCCAATGTATTTTACTTTTTGCATCTTTCACCTTCCTGAACTGCAACCAGACAATGGAAAGGCTTCAGAAGAGTTTTCAATCATGCTAATAATACACTTGGGATGAAGTAAAGATAAAAGCTAATCAAAATACTGACATAGAGATATTTGTGCTCTATTCATTTAATCGGGAAAGAGTGCTGACAGGCGGCACAGATTGAATTAGGTTCATCAGCATTTCTATTACTTCTGTCACGTTCCAAAATTTAAGTTTTCATTAGACTTGGTAAGCAAATAAAAATCTATTAAACTCAAAAAATACCCAGAATACACTCATTAAGTACTTCAGTGTTGCTACCAGGTCTGAACTTGAACATCACCGTTCATATTTTAACATCAAAGTTCCTTACCAAACACTTGAAGAAACTCTACATTTGTAGCTGAATTGTTTGCTTGTTCATTCAGCCACAGATCAAAAATACCTGCAGTATTTTATCTGATCACTCATCTCAGAACACCTATATTTTGAAAAAGTTTTCAAATATCTATGAAGAATTTACCTTGTTGTACCTTGTGCCCACCACCTATTATTGTACCACCAAGAAGATTCTGGCTGCATTTTTATGCCTTCCCATTAGGCAGCTGAAAACAACAACTTCCCTTCAAATCAATATGAAGGAAAAAAAAAGATATCGCTACTTAGATATGAAGAGCCTTAAAACACAGAGTTAGCCCTTTTGAGGATATATAAAGTACATTAAGTAGAGACAAAGATGATACGCGCTGGCAAAGATCCAAGGATAAAAAAAGGAAAAATCCTTCATAGGAACTATAAACATCTTCATAGTAGGGTGAGCAGGATCTTTGAAAGGCACATTAGTACTCTTAATGTTTACATGACTATGGATCATACTAAAATGTTGTATGAAAAAAATAATGTATTAACAGAATTGGCAAGAAACACAAACTATTACAGCTAAATCTGGACAAACTCAAGATATTTTTTGTCAGTATAATCTTCCTTAATATACTTGGATAGAATTCAGCCAATACTGATTCTACTTTCTTTCTTCAATACATTGATTCTTAAATAATACTTTTTTCTCTCATCCAAATGACCAGATGGAATCTGATAATAAGATGTTCTTCATTTATGCATTTTCTACTGCTTAGCAATTGATTCCTGCTTTTCAGTAGCAGACAAACAATAGTGTAAATTATAATAATCTTTCATAAAGACTAAAGCCATGTGGTAGTACACAAATCTTTCCAACCTACTTGTAGTGCTTGAGCAACAACTTTGCATGCTTCAGCAGTTTTGCCAACAGTTTGTCAACATCCTTGTAATTGCTACTACTCTTCATTTCTTTCATAGAAGCTCGTTATTTTATGATCTAATATTTATTTTTCTTCCTCTGTCTTTTGCAATGTAATAAATATACACTGTATTATACAGCAGATACTGAACACCTTCATGGTCTGTTCAGGATTCACAAGTAGGCATCCTTGGAACCAAACCAGAGGTCCCATTTGAAAGAGGAGCCCAGGACCAGCACAACAGCAGCAACTTCCATTCAAAAATGTTGCTACTGTTGTGGTTACCACCTTTTATATTCTACATTCCAAGTGTGAAGATGCCAGGCAATGGAAAACCAAAACTATCCTTCTTTTTGGCAAATGTCCTGCTTATCAGGCACAACAGGATGAACTATATTTTTCATTATAGAATCAGTGAATAAAATCTGTAACTGCATTACAAAAGGATGGGGAGCAAGGAGTAGATACGAGATCATGCCTGTTTGCCTTACCACTAGCCAACACAGTCCAGTTTTCCCCAAAACACTCATACTCTTCAACTGACTGGTGACCTGGCTGGAACAGGAGAGGCATAGCTTTGTGTACTGATGCATATGATTCTATATAACATCCTCTTATATATAAGACTGATACATAAGTCTCATATGTAAGACCTAGATATATCGGACTGAAGCATCTCAGACTGGAAAGAGATAGAATTTCACTCCTCATTGAAGAAGTGAGAGACCTATTTCATAAAAAATAGGCATTGTCAGGCACCTCCACTAACACTTGCTGCTTCTCTACAGTATTAAAATACTTAAGGTATTTGGTGAATACTTTGTACAAGTGTGCTCCAGTGACCTAAATGATTATTTTTTTTAAAGACATCGAGCAGTGTGCTAGTTTGAATAAACTACAGATTAAAATTATGCTTGTGAGACAGCTTGCTCAACAATGCAATATATGCAGCACTTCACTGTGAAAAATTATTACCCACTATTTTGTAATCTCTTCCCTTAAATATTTTGTCACCTATATAATAATGGTTTTCTCTAAATAACATTCCTAGACAGCAGCAGATGACTCAATAATTGCACAAAGCAAAACAACTAACATTTCAGGACACTTAGAACTAGACAATTTTGTCCCTGCAAGGCCAGTGACTAGGATGTAAATTTTTCCAAACAGTAAATGAAATATTTTACTCAGGTGGCATTTGATTGAGAAGATGTGCACTTACGGATATTACAGTATGATGTGTTGCCTTCAATGCTTCATTTGTGCCTTTAAGTTATACTGGAAAAACAGAACCACAGTTCATAATAGCTCACCTACACAGCAATGACACAATCCCACACATCTCACAACGCACAGCAGCTTCTGTGGGGTTGGTGAACACAGAATGAAAAATGGGACTTAAAATGAACAATACTTAAGTCCTCTAGCATATGTATGGTCCTGACCTTTTGAGTCAAGGTGAAGTCAAGTGGTGAGGAAAGTGAAGGACAGGGACTGGGTCCTTTAGTAAAACATTTGGCTTGTTTGCTGCAAAGTGTCAATCCTTCCACTTGGGCATTTAAGCACATTACATCATCCACACGACGTGTGACAAACTCTGCAATGGCAGTAACAAAAAGACATCTGTCCAACCTGCCTTGCATAACACTGAGGGACTCTTTAGAAATCTTTTCTTTCCAACAGCGAATATACTACTGTATTCAAAAATTCATTAAAAAGAAGTGTCACCATGAAATTCTTGTAGAAATATATGGAAAATTTATATTACTCATAACACTTAAAATTAAGAAGCTACGTAGATCATTTTTTAATATAAAGGGCATGAAATGATAGATCAGATGGTACATAGATCTATATTAATATGGGCTACTGGCCCTGATAAATTGATCAGGAGTGCAAAATATACATATATTTATCAACAGAATTGTTTTTCAGAGTAACTGTACCTCCTGATTATAATCCTTACTCCAAAGGCACAACGTAGCACTGAACATACACAATGCAGCTTCAAGAATTTCAGTAGTAGTGAACTTCACACACGAACATTAAGTATAATAGATCATAGCAAAATAATAGTATTAGAAAATAACTATAGTGTTCCAAAGTGTGGAGTATGTAATGCAAGGCAATAGGAGTTTAAGAAAAAAAACAGGTTCAAGTCACAAAGGACAGATCTATCTGTGACAACTGCGTGCTGTTTAAAATATCTTCAAAGCAAATCATAATTACATTCTGCACTTAGAAATCACTATAGACAGGCAGAAAGGGAATGTGTGTGTTTGTGAACCAGGTCATGCGGGGGATACTTCAGTCCTTCCATTCATCCTGTCCCTACATCTCAGAAGAGAAGAACTGTTTTCCAGCTCTGTCTGTGACTGTCATCATCTGCCTCGGGCACTAAAATAAATCCAAGTTCCCCTTCCCTAGGAGTTCCCAAAATTTTACACACCATTTTTGCAGATTTATTAGGCAAAGAGTTATCAGTGAGGAGCCACACAGCATTTGTGTTGCTGTTTCTCTCAGGACAGAATGGTAGGTCCCTTCTGCTGACTGAATTTTCTTTCACAGAATCCCAGAATGCTACAGGATTGGAAGGGACCTCTGGAGATCATCCAGTCCAACCCCCTGCCAGAGCAGGTCCACCCAGAGCAGGTCCCACAGTAACGTGTCCAGGTGGGTTTGGAATGTCTCCAGAGAGGAAGACTCCACCACCTCCCTGGGCAGCCTCTTCCAGGGCTCTGCCACCCTCACAGGAAAGAAGTTCCTCCTCATGTTTAGGTGGAACTTCCCATGTTCCAGTTTGTGCCTGTTGCCTCTTGTCCTGTCCCTGGGCACCACTGAAAAAAGACTGGCCCCATCCTCCTGACACCCACCCTTGAAGTATTTATAGGCGTTGATCAGATCCCCCCTTCAGTCTTCTCTTCTCCAGACTAAAAAGAGCCAAGTCCGTCAGCTTTTTCTCACCAGAGAGATGCTCCAGGTCCCTCATCATCTTTGTGGTCCTCTGCTGTACCCTCTCCAGCAGTTCCCTGTCCTTCTTGAACTGGGGAGCACACAATATTTAGCAGGTTGGATTTCATCTTCTTGCTAAGATACAAATGTTCTAGCATAGTTAGGAAGACCCATATGCTGATACAAAAGCTCCTCCAACTTAATTTTACTAAATGATTGTTTGATGCTTAAATGGGGTTTAAGCAGTCAAAGAATTACTGTTTTGATATTGCAAAGCAGCACAATGGCACCTTGACGGTATCTGAACGCGCCTGGTTGCTGGTCAAAGCAATCAGAATTCCAAACTGCACCATAGATAGAACTGCAAAATGTATATTTAAGCATACCTGCTTTGGGCTAGTTACCTGAGTGCTAGGTACTGACTGAGTAACGTAGCCTCAATGCACTGTATAACATCACAAGCACAAAATCAAAGGTCTTGATGTCAGCCTTTTGACTGCCAGTGCTTTTTCTCTCCACACTCTATATAACACTGGCAAGGAACTGTCAGTCATTAGAATAGCCTAATGTCACTACTGCTTAATATTAACTACCTTTAATTCTCTGACACTTGACCCTGACAAGAATAGCTCAGGAAATAGATTAAGTTTCAACCAATACATTTTCTATTTTAGTTTGTTTAATATATAAAACATCCTCACTATTCCTTGAATACAGTGCTTAATAGATATATTATACTCAAGCAGTATAGGCCATATATAGATTACTACGTAATTGTATAAATATATATGTATGTGTATATACACACATAAAAATAATGTGTTTGGATAAAACACTACAACTTTTAACACAATATATTGGACACTGAATCCACTGCCAGGAAGACTCCTTGTGCACATATCACATTCCCAGTGACCATGCCTAGTTTAAGCTGAGCTGCCATGGCTCAGAACCACATCCATGGGTACCACTGGGCGTTCCTGCAGAGAAATACACTTTATCTGCACTTTCACAGCACGCCTGCACTTAGCACTGCCCAAACAGAGGAGGGAAGGAAAGAGTTATCTGTACCCTTTTGACTTGTTGGCTTTGTCAAATGCGGCTTAACTTCGGCTTTGATGTTCTATACTTTATTGACCATAATTGTAGCTGTTCCATGCTCCCAAAAAGGCAGTTTATGTAACATAACAGGTAGCAGAACATTCTCCCTGACAAAGTCTGGCCACTTTAACTTAGATTACTATGTGAGTTTTAAAGCCTGAATATTTTTTACTTTATGAATATATATGTCTTTGCAGAGGCCATAGACACACAGTTTCCTTGCTTTTTTAATCCCATCAGGAATATGGAGTTGAGTGTCTTATACTTAAAAAAGAGCTTTTGAGAGTACCTTAGATACAGACAAAATATATGGGACACCCCAGACAGCACATACAGCAATAGCACCCAGAGGGAAAATAATTACACATACTCAAATGCCTAGACAGATCTACAGCGTGCACTAAAGGTAACCTCTGTCCATAATAGACCTGTGTCATTATTCACAGGCCTTTAAGAAGATTTCTAAGTTCGTGTTCCTGAAATTTTTACTTCTCCCACATACTACACCCATTTATCTCTTTAAAGATCTTGCCAGCCCTGTAAGCCTCAACTCCCCAACCTACAAGTCATTTCTCATGTTTTCCTGCCTGGAGTTCTGTACCAAGGTAAGGTGCTATTAGCAGATCACAAACGTCACTTGGTAAGTATTTACTGAGGTTTCAAACAATTTCTACTGCTACCAGCTGCAGAAACTTAAAACTCTTTTTGCTGTGTCTTTCAATGACATAAAGGTATTATTCAGATACCTTTTTTCACGATCTAAAGGAAGACTTGCGCACCCAAAAAGCTTATTCATTTTTCCTCAAGTAAACTAGTAGGTCTAACAGATGATCTCATCCTTTCCTAGAAGAATCACACTGTGCATCCCTAAGTATGAAACTGACGTACTACAATATCAAAGACTAATGTAGACCAAACTGCTTTGGCTTTGGATATGGGATGGGGAGCGTCCAGACAGCAAAGGACATTCATTTAAATGGTGAGGAAGAACGAACTGAATCATAATTTAAGTTTCCAAAAGTTCCAGGATTAGTAGTATAGACTTATCAAACTTATAAATTACTTCTAAGATCTAAAACTGCAGACTCTGGGATGATACCTTAAAACAAGATCTCTAACCTGCACAGAAGCAATTATACATTAAGAATCTGAGGTGCTAGAGTAGAACATTAAATATTTCTGTGAGCTGTATTTGTTTAGATTCTATTTTCAGTTAAGACTGGTTGCCTCCAGAAACTCCACAGACCTCCAAAATCTTGAAACAGCTTCCAAACTCTTCAGGGGGCAAACAGTAAATCAAGTGTCCACAATTGCTCATTATGCCCACTAGGACCTAGGTTCTTTTAAAAGATAACCTTTATTGTGGCTTTTTCACCCAATTAAAACAGATTTAATTCTAATAAAAGGCTTTAAAAAAAAACAAGCATCTGGAGTTCATCTGACTTTAATGACATTACTTTAAAATGCTGCTCATCAGGTTAACTTTATATATATTCCACATGCCACAGATTTTGAAAAAAGGCTCCACAAACCCTGCCTCTCCCAGTTCTCAAATCTCTGTGCCAAAAATGTAAGTGTGCTGCAAAGGCATTAAACTGTGTTAGCCCACTGGCCACATTTACTGAAAGAACCCTCCATAGTGGTCGTGATCTCAACATTGACCTCCAGGTGATGCATAACTGCAATTAACGTACTCAGAAGGATAAGCAGAATTCTCAACAACAGTTGTTTGTCACGGCTGATGCTATTGAGGCAAAAAATCTTCTATTGGCTCAGCTTTAGAGAGAAAGTACAGGGAAATCTCAAAGGAAAACAGCTACATTATATTTTTGTTTCTTGAAGTTCAGTGACAAGATAGCCAAGTTCCTTTCAAATCGAGTGAGGTATTAAGCACGGACCACACCTATTCTCTGAAGGCAGTAATGGAGACCACAGCTGCTCCTCTCACAGCAAGACTCGGGTTTTGTCATGCTACATAAATGCAATCTTTTTTATTTTTTTCTATCTGTACACAACATTTCCATTTTACAACATAAAATCAGGTTTCCAAAAATCCTGATCATATCCTGTGCCCCTGTGGATTTGAGAAAAGAACTGAATCCCTTCCCATTTTTCCCCAGAAAGCTTCACGACACGCGTGGCAACACAGCCCTTGTTAAACATCACAGTCTTTACAAGGATCCTGTTAGATCTTATACACCCTTCCTGCCCCCCAAAAAACCAACTAAAGGAAGATTCCACTGGGAGAAGAGGGGAAAAAAGTATGGAAATAGCCATGAAAAGTTGTCTACTGGTGATGTGTGTTCTAGTAGTTTTGGTTTGTATCCCAGTTCTCGCAAATTTGGATGCCTTAAGGCTGGTCCAGTAATAACAGTACAGAAAATCTCAATGAATTTTAAGAGATCATCACTCGGCATCAGGTACTATCTCTCCCTTATAAATACAGAAGCCAAGTTCCAGATATGATTCTGATTTCTTGAGCTAGTTTTTTTTTTCAGAAAGGTAGAAATTAAAGTAGTTGGGAAAAAAAAATGATCAACAAATTTTCCACAGCAACATTGGAAAGTCTTCTTCTGCCATCCTGAATTCCTAGGCACATGGTTCTCACTGCATCAGAGCTGCCACCCTCTCTTCCCAGACACTGTAACCCTATCGCCTATGGAATATTTTACACACCTCAGTTTCTTTATGAGCAGAATTCACCTGCATTATCTAGATCAGATGAAATCAAATTATTACAGGGTGAAAACTACTATTTCAATACTGTTCCATTATGAGAAGAACAAGGGTCTCCTGCTCTTATCTCCCCTTGGGTTTAGAAAAAAGTCACAGTCATACTTATTTCCTGAATCCAGCCTACATGCATTTCAAAATGAGAGCTAGAAACATGTTTTCCCCTCCTTTCATAATAGCAATCTTTAACTAATATCACTGAACCGTAACTACAGCTGCAAGTAATAATTTACTGATGCAATTTCTTTACAGAAAAGCTGAGTTATAAAGCAAATTAAAACCATGTCTCTCCAACTCTCAGTGAATATAGCTGTGTATCAAAGCTATATTGTGTCTACACAGACAGTGTAGACACAGAAGTGCCTACAGAAGACATTGGTAGCTGGTTTCTGTTACCAGTTTTCCTACTGAAAACTTCAGTTCTGTCTCTTTGTATGTGGTATAAACTTTTGTTTGCCTGCAGTATTTGTAACAAGATATAGACAAACTCTGGCCATCCTGTAGCACTCAAAAATGACAGCGCTAAAGAAAAAAAGCAAGATTTTAAAAGTGGGTCTCAGCTTCTGGCTTGTTTCTGTTCTGGTTATTTCAACTTCAGTCTCAGCAATACTACAATACATTCCTCACTTTCTGAGACTTCAGTCACTGTCACCTCCACCAAGCGGTACAGGATTTGGGAATTTTATCCCTCTTCCACCTCTAATAAGGCTTCAGAAATACATTGCTGAAACGAGCTGAAGAGCTTCAGGACAGAGAATTTCTCCATATTTGCCCGAAAGGATTTAAATCCTTGTTTTCCATCTCCTAGGGCACTGGCCCAAATTCCAAACCAGCTGAGAAGGAGAGGGCAGGAGTAGGCATTTTTACTTTTCTTACTCCACCTGTTCTGCTGTGAATTCTTGAATATTAGTTTGGTGCAGAGAACAAAAGGACGTGTGATTTTTCAGCCACAGAGCCCAGCCGAGTCTAGCCTTCCATCATGAGAGACACCTTGTAACTTCAGTATTTTTCTCATTGCTATTCCTTCTTTGTCCTTCTATCTATACAGTACTGGGGGCAATTACTAATTATATTATCATTATCCACTATTCACTTGTATTAGTTCTTTCCCCACCACCTGCTGTTTCTTCTAAGCGTATCAGCGTATCAGACAAGAAAGTAAAGTACCTAAACCAGGGGCAGTTAATCTCTCTCTTTAGGTAAGAGCAAGTCTCCAGCAGAAGACAAATCAGAGTCCCTCAGATACCTACACTAAAGTGCTGTATGAAACAAAATAACTAAATTAATGATTGATAGAAAGAATACCTCCCTCAATCAAGCTGCATACCTAATGCTAACCGGTATAGATAACTCGCCAGCACTTTATGTCTTGGTGACTTGGGTTTCTGCAGTAGCTTTCTTTTTTTTTGGTTGTGCTTCTGAAATGCCTTATTGAATTGTTAGAGAAATACAGTGTTTAGACGCTTCTAGCGTAAGAGAAAGCAGCGTTCCTCTCAAAACTTTCTTGACTTACTAATTTGATTTACAAATCAAAACTTTATTTTACAAATATGAAAATCCTTAAGTGAGACAGGGGGCTATTGTGTAACTACATATTTCAGATCAGAAAGACACCAAAGTTCTCTCACTGCAATAACGAAATGTTGATTTTGGAATTCACATCTAAACTTATGATACAAGTCTTCCCGGGCAGAAATAAAGGGAAGAGACCAGATCTTTGTATTTTTACTGACAAACTCTGTTCAGCACTCAGAGACAGCTAAAAAAAGAATTGTGTTTGTTTATAACAAACTTTGCTGTTAGAGTTTAATTCTACAGACAATGTAATCTATTGTGCATCATTTCAACTAAATGACAAAAAAATGCTCACTTTGAGGAAGCCAAATCACAGTAATATCATCATCATGGTGAAAAGTTTTACTGCCATTGAAGAAACCATGAAAGCAGTTAGTTACCCTAAAAATGCTGCTTTGAATAAAAGCATTTCTACACTTTAAAAGAATACTTAACTGCACTTGAACTAAACAGTCATGTAAACCACAATTGCTTATCATTTGGAAGGGAGTCTACACACAAAGCTGAATACATTAATGTTTTTCCCTTTGTGATAGAGAACAGTTAATCACGGATTACAGGACAAATAGGGATAACAGAGAGCATCCATTTATAACAGAGGTTGATTTTGGATCCAACCTTGTTTTATCTGGCTATCAGCATTACTACAGGAAACCATGCTCAGATTAGAATGCATAAGGTTGAAAGATTCACAACATTATCAGATTTCCCATGCTGTTGCTCTGAGCAGCATCTTAAGACTGGTAACAAAATCCAGATGCAAATCTAGGACATTATTTTTTAACCTTTATTTAAATTTATAACTTCCTGTTTATGTTGTTCAAATATGAAGTTTGCAAGAGTTTATTAGCAAAGACAAAAAAATATACTGTGACCTGATTTAGAAGGCCACTAAACTACTACGTCCTTCATGCATTACTTGTCCTTCTAGGGTCTGACTCTGCAAACACAACGCATTCCACTAATAACAATAACTGGATATTTTTCAAAAATCCCACACTGAGAGCATGGAAACATTTGCAGAGCAAGAACACTGAAAGCGTAGCAGTCTTAAGGACAGTATCTTTACTTACACAGCACTTTTTACAGCTTCATCATCCTCTCTCCACACCACTGAGGTGGCCTTAATACAAATATCACATTTTAAAAACACATACTTGCCATATTGCTATTTTTCTAGTCCACTGGTACATGTCAGCGGCTAATCATCCATATTCACAAAGACGGCAATAACAGGATATATTTGGAATACACGGCTCTGTACACGATAGCATTCATTGCTTCAAAAGCATCAGCCAGAAGAGTTTCCTGGAATATTGCGCTGGAATATTCATATGTGGGAAGAAAACCAGGCCCCAGGCTCTCTGTCTGGCTCAGTATGATTTAAGCAGATTTTAAGAAAACAAATAATCCTGCATCGCACATTTCAAATAACTGAATGCAGCAGTAGACCATCCAGTACCAGAGAGCATCCAGCTTCAAAAGTACATTCTGGACAGGAGTGCCTCTTCCTTTGCAGGAAAAAACACAAAAATTGTCACTTTTTCTGAGGAAGAGGGAGGTTGGCACACAAACGGACGTTCTTCTCAGACAACAATGTATTTCCAAGAGAAACACTACTTCTGTTTCTGGGCCTACTGAAATAATCCCCTCAAGCCTTTTTTATCAGGCTGAAGACTAAACCAGGAACAAACTGTTCAAGCTGAGTGCAACTCACCTATTCCTTAGGTAAAGCAACATATATTGTGATGAAAACTAAAGTCCTCCAGGGTATAACACAGCACAACGGGGACAAATATTGAGTTAAGAACATGGAAGATGATTTTAGTAAGATATAACATCCACTAACGAGTTGAAACAGGCTAAAATTTCAGGGTTTGTTTTGGAACAAAGCTGAGAAGATACTCAGAAAGAAAACAGCTTGTGTGTGTTTGCTAATTAAAAGAAAAAAAAAAGTAAATTATTTAAAACAAATACATTCATTTTCTTTTGCATTAATTTCCTAGTGGAAACTGAGGCTGAGAAACATTGTATCTTAAAATCTCTTTAAGTCAAATAAGCCTAAATACATTTTTAAGCACTAAATCCGTCTTAAAAACTAAAATAAGATGCCAGATACAATAAGCTTTACTAATAAAAATAAATCTAAATTCTTTTAGAATAAGCCTCTAAAAACTTGAGCTCACTTCTTAAGAGACTTTATCCAACAAAGGCTGAATCTCTTGCTGAAGTTTCTTTGCACTGGTAAAAATTACAACAACTATTTGTACGTAAAGAATTATGTATCTATTTGAAATTACCACTGGTCAAGTTTTTCATAAACCATACCTCCACTCTTAAGGGCATGTGCAGGAGTGATTAATACCCATGAAACTGAAGAGTGGGATTTTAGAAGTACCATCTGCTGACACACCAATCAATAGTTTGATCCTCACAGATTTAGAACAGCTGTTTCTTCTGATACAGTGAAAACATCTCAGCTTGGACACAGAGAAGTCTAATTCCTAACAGAAGAGATTACTATGGATCTGCACGTGTCATTTTAAGGAACTTCCCCTCACACACCATTTCCACAATTCATTTATCTTGAAAGCTAATTGCTTTCGTTCAGTGCTATAAAGTCAAGTGAGCTGATACAAAGATAGAAAGAAAGCCTCATTTAAACCAGAAACAACATTAAATGCTTTTTGATAGTTCTCTGTAGCGACTCATCCCCCAGTTTTCAGCTATAGCTTAACTACTCTTTTTGGGACCCTCTGGCTCCTCTTGTTCTTCCAGTCATGGTAGAAATAACCCACTTCCACACACAGACGCTCACCAGAACATTAAGACAGAGGAATACATTATATTCTGGGTTGGTTGTACGCCACCTTCGTAAGGACTGGGAATGAAATTCTCACTATGAGGATGTCAATAAGAATTTCACCGGAACTTTGAACAAATCTAACTTTCACACTAAAAAGAGAACACATCACACAATATTAGGTATTTTCCTCAGATATCTCAACTAACAGCCATAAAGGAAAACCAGGCAGTGAATGAGAAAATTATTTCCTTGGACTCTTCTACGGACTTGGTTTAGCAGGGAATAAATAAATTCTGTTTCACTTCCAGAAAATAACTGTACAGGAACTGTCATACTGTAGACAGATGCTACATTTTTAAACTAATTCCAGAAGTGATTTAGAGCTCTGCTGTGCAGAATATAATGGCTTTTTAACATGAAATTTAATAATTACTCAAGTTTATGAAACAGATTGAACAGAGTTATTTCATCTCATTCTAGATTGTAGCAATAACATTGACTCACGTTGAAACTAAATGTTGTATTACAGAAGTATTTAGATCAATTAATGGATTAACTCATCAATGGATTTTCAATTAATTGAAAGTATTTCCTTTCAAACCACGCAGCCAAAATTCCTTCCAATTCCTAGAAACAACTCTATCCAATGGGACAAGAAGAGTCTAAAGCAGTGCCCTTCGCACACCGTGTCTGAAGCTACGCACCCGAGCAGCAGAAATGCTCCTCTGTCACATCTGACCCTGGGGGACTGTCATGTAATCTCAGGCACACGCTGCTCAGCTGCTTCTGCACAGAACCATGGTCCACGCAACAGTTACTGGGACAAAAACTCTGTTTTCATAACAGCAACAGACAAACAGAAAGAAAGAGTGGTAATAACAGAGGCAGAGAGGTAGTAGTTAAAATCCGTATTACGCATGCTGCAGTAGGGGCTGTTTTCACTTTGCATTTACCAACAAGCCATGGCAACAATTTACATCAAAACTGTTGAAGCCCTACTTTTGCTAACTTACTCAAACTGCCTGTGCAGCGGAATTTTCTGTGCTGTGATTCTTCATGTTTCCAGGCATATGTCTTCCTATGAAAATATTTACAACTCAAATGAAGAGAAAATGAGACAATGAGAATTTCTTGCATGGGAAACATGCGACTGGTTTGTTTCACAAATGCCTAGAACTGAGGTTGAAGATTCAAAGCAGAGTCTACATTCAAGCTACAACAGATTTCACCATTTCTGAAGGCAACTGCCTACAAATTATCCCATCTTTCATAGAGATGGAGAGATTCACGTGAAAAGTGATGGTCTACAAATGAACTGGAATTCCAGCTTACAGTCAGATCGGACAGAACACTTGCTACTTACTGGATCTTAAATAACTGATCCAGAAGAACCTGGCTGCACCCTGTGTAACTGAATGTTGCCTCTTCTCCTGTTAATAGAAGAAAAGAGGCTCTGCAGAGCAATACTAGTATAGCCACAGATTACTGAGTAGCTTCCAATATAACTAATGTTATCATCTATCAATTCAAGATTAATTCCATCCCACCCAGGCATATATCTTGTCAAAACCTTTGTGAATTCTTCCATAAATGGAATTCTTTCTTTGTTTTCTAAAATACCATAGCTTAAGATATGCGGGCATAGTCTCAAACGCTCTTCTGAAAACCCTCGTGTCGTATAATAGCCCCTATTAATACGTCTAACACAAATTCTTTGAAGGCTTATCCATATAATACACAAAAGCCACCCTGGCTCTTGCCAGCACAACATATTTATCCATGTATTTACCAATTCTATTCTTTATTATGTGTACAAGTGTGTTCAGTTCTGAAACTATAGTTACAAGTTCACCATGTGAGGCCTTTTTAAATATTAGCATCGTATTTGCCAGCTTCCATTTCCCCTGTAATGAGGCTGTTCATACAACCTGCTCAACAATTAGTTATATCACGTCATTACTCTACCGGCACTTTCACACTAAGTTCTTCACATCCTTCATAAATCTCAGATTCAAATACCTATTTCCCCTGGAGCTGCTGAGCTAATACCACTCATCAGCCTCAACCAATCTATATCTAAGGTGATTTCACAAACATTTTCATGCCAGCAACAAATCCTCTGCCTGGAGTTGATAACTTAATAAATCAGCATTTCTATACTCCTGTATCCGCTGTTTAGATCAAAACCCCTAGGGCATTAGCTGTCTGTGTGCTCTATAATGCTAAACACAATCAGAAATTACTGTATATCTTTCATTAGTTCGCTCATCACCAGTTTTTCTCTTGAACTACCTTATACATGTGATCCAGCATCGTATCGCCTTCTGTATATATGGCACTTCTGTTTTAATCTGTAGAGCCTGGAGTACAAAGACAAGACTTAACATCAGCAAAGATTAATTCCTGAAGCCAAAGCTTGGTTTATTAGCAGTCGTCTCACAGAACATCTAACTGTTTTTATTTTCATTCTTGCAGACAGACATAAATAGCCTTCTCTCCCAAACTTTTCCCCTCAAAATTACCTTACGTTCCTCAAGCAATGTTTTTAAGACAAACACTGCCAAGCTGTACAAGTATCAGTAAGCCACGTGTTCAAACTAAAAGCCAAAAATGACTAAAAAATGATTTTCTATAGATAATGAAAAACATAGAAACACTGTGCAAAGAACTATAGCCATAGTTTTACTCTCTGTCCAAAGTAAGATGCAAAACCAAGCACCTATCTCTCTCTTACTAACGGCATACACATAATTTTACTATTTTGAGCTATATTACAGGAATTAATCAAGATGAAAGGCAACGGGTGAAGGCGAAAAGCAGACCAGCAAAACAAGCAGCTGCATAAAAACCTATCACCACCACTAAATCACAGAAGTTTTCAATAAATATTTTGGGACAAACAGATGTTGTAAGTAGAAGCAGAGGACTGTACAAAAAGCCACCGATGTGTTAGTATCGTGAAGAACCAACACATTGGAACGCAGCTCCAGCCCTTCTCCCCCTTAGGTGTTACCATGTGAGAGGGACAGCCCGAAAGGGAAATGATGAGAGGAACAATATTGACTAAAGGATAAGGTGGATCTTCAATGAACAGACAAACGACTCAGTGTGACAACGCAAGTTGCACTTCATGCTCCTGGGACAGTATCTAATTTCCCCAAGAACTGACTCAAGCCCTTGATAACAATCATCATTGTTATTGCTGTCGGTTTTCCCATCACTTTTCTATGCCACAACGGTTCTTTCCCCAATTAAACTGTGAGCTTCAAAGTCACTTTTAAATAGCTCCTACCAATATGGCAAGCAGACTCAGTGCATTTTCCCCTCTAGTTAACAAGCTATGAAGTTGATATAAGCATTTAACTATTAATTTTGCTGGCAAATGACTGCCTTATTCCCCATGTCAAAGCTGCAGCTGGGGGAGGAAGCTGAAGCTGCATGCATAATCAATGATTATAGGGTATGTATGTAAAAGCTTCCCACCTACTCTGAATTTAGAAAATATTTGCCATATTTACTATATAAGCATACCAAAGTGACTGGGAGGAAGAAGCACACATACATAGACCCTAAATCCACACAACACACAACCTTAAAACCATGGAACTAATGTAGAAGGCTGTGCCCAGCTGGAGGAAGACGCTGTGCTTTAGAGAAGAATTTAGTGTGCATATTACAAATTTATTTTTCAATTAAACGTGTGAGGTTTTTTCCCGTGGTAAAATAAACCTTTTTGCAGGAGGGCTCATTCTTCTTTAAAAAGGAATGATTAATAGAAAATATTCTCCAATTATACCAAAATCAAAAGCCAATGAGAAACGCAATCTGGTTTATGCCAAGTGCTGTGCATGGGAATTCTTATATTCACAACTGGGGTTTTTCCACAACTATCGTTAAAGTTGACCAAAAAATTATCTGCAGGGATGAAATGCTATCAAGAATTATTTTTTTTCCAGTAATATTAACAAATCCAGTATTGTCAACGATGGCTCGAGGTTAAACACATGAAGCATACTTCTGATGCTCTGCAAATCATCTTTTTGCTGCCACTACAAAAAACGCATGCATAATTCACACAACTAAATCAGACGTGCAACTGCCTCACACTCCAATCACCGGCTTGGGGATTTGCACAAACATACACGATCTATTCCTGGTGGTTTCAAATATCAAATGCAAAAGCCCTGTATGTTTGATTTATGTTACTTTGCATTCTTTGAAAGGCATGGATTTCTTGCTGCAGAGCACTCTGGCTTTCAGAGGAATCCAGGCTACTCATATTCCCTACCACTGCAGACAGGTTTAGAAAATGCACAAAATAGTTATCACTGCGACACGGTATTTTATGATACATATTTAGAAACATAGTAATATGTAGAAATAATGCTATTTATTTATTCCTTCTCCTAGCTTCGAAGGTGTTCAAAGGTGTATAGCAGCGGTTCTGCATTCTCAGTGCAGGATTTACTCCAGGAAAGTTAATATATAATGCATTTCCCTACACCACAGATTATTCAGATATTTCTGTGGAAAAGGATTACAGGCTGTTGAGCAGCTGGCACTAACAGAGGAACACATTGCCTTGTTCAGCATCTTCCATCAAACCTAAAGGTAGCTTGAGTGAAAGTGGTGTCTGAAACTCTCAGGGTTCATCTGAGGAGCTGCAAAACCAAATTAATTCCTCAATCAACTCTCACTGGAAGTCTGCAGAAAAACAGCGCTTCTGATTTCTTTTTCTTGTACCTCTAAATTCCTCACTGCCAACCCCCAGCTTTGCTCTGTTTTCCTGTAGCAGTGGGAAATATACACTACGTTTAGAGACACTTTCCAAACTTCTCTGATGAAGAATTCTTCTGATTCTTTCTAACTGACCTCAAAGACTGCCCCCGCTCATTGGGGTAGGGGGAGAATGACAAGATACTCACTTGCCATTAAAAAAAATTGATATAGCTATAAAATACTTTTTATAGGATAAATAGGATACAAAATCCTATTTTGTTCACTTTTTGGTGACTTTCTATTTTATTACATCTTAAATCTATTAATTATGTCAGTAGTAGATACACATGTCAGTTGGGACGGAACAAGGCACTGTAATGGTATTTGGATAATCCACTCTGCAGGAATGTTCATTATTCTTCCTGAGGTTTCACAAGAGTTCCCTGGCATAATACTGCTACAGCTGCTTTACAGCCTAATGTTATTACAAGGTCTGATTCAAAGATAATGTCTGCGAGAGGGATCTGGCAGGGAGCAGAGTCCTAGCAAAGTCCTTGGGATGCTGAAGGTGTAACTAATGGAGACGGAGCTGCTGAAAACATTGAGGGTAGTAACAGCCATTTGTTTCGAGTTTTGCAAGAATCCCGAGAGATCTTTGTTATTTCTCAGAAGAAAAATCACAAAAATTCAAATTACTTTTTCTGGAAATCTCACTACTTTTCTAATAAAAACAAATTGTAAAAAATAAAGAAGAATGGTCTAATCTCTACTTCATCCATGGTACAGAAGTGGTCCAAAATTATTGCCATTTTCTTTGGTACCTCTCTTATCTACATTTTCAGATTAAGGAGAACATCAAAACTGTGAAAAAGGAGGAACTAGGAAGCAGCTATCAATTACAGTAGCTAGTACTAGAGAATAAATAACGTGTAGTCATCAGCAGGAGCCAGCTCCTGAACTAGCTTCATTGGCAAACATCAAGGAATTCCCTTCGCCGTTTCAAAGACATAGATGGAATCAATATAAAGTTTAGCAAACATAACATATTTGTCTGTATTTTACATCTGCAAGCAAGATTTGATCGGCACTGTTGTTAGTGTGGCCTGAGTTGTTCGTGTGCAACACAAGAGCTCTCCGATATTCTAGACAGAACTTTCATTCAGAAGAAAAATATCCAGTAATTAAACGCTTATTGTCTAAGAAAAAAAACAACTGGAAAAGGATGTATTCATGTATGCACATGGTTCACATTTGCATGTATTTGCAGGAATGTCACCATTCCTGACTCCATAAGGAGTCTGGACTTCAGGGGAAGAAAAAAAAAAGAGTCCTGTATAAAAAGCTGTAGGAGGAAAAAGTTTATCAGGGGCTTAAACATAAAGTGTGCCTTACGTTTTCATTTGTTGCTTGGAGAAGCTCACGCATTCTTGTACAAGACCTACCTCGTTCAGTTTGGCTGGGGTTATTTCCAGTTGAAGCATATACACAAAACCCACACCAATTCATGTCTCCAGTCAGCCCAGGCAATTCTATCTATTCCTAATACCTCAGGTTGGTCCTTAATTACTATTTTCCTTTCTCACATTCTAAGCATGAAACACATATTACTACCCTCTGCTTTCACTTTCTCAATCAGTTATTAAACTATAAGAAAATAATACGATCACAACATATTTCTGAGAGCAGCATCTCCCAAAATTTTGGGACTGGTTAATCCCTATCGATCAGGCAGCAGCAAATACCCCAAAGAGAGTTTCTAGAACTGATCAATATCGGTCTTGTATACATAGATTTAAAAAAAAATAAAATAGAAACAAAAATCGTAATTTCCAGATCACCGAAAGTTTATCTGCAAAAACATTCAGTAGCACATGGAATGAATGTAAAAAGGGTATACATGGCATGTATTATAGCGCAGTACACCTTCACTGAACAAGGCTTGTTACCTATTACAGAACCTGAAACTGGATTAAAGAACAACTCTTTTAAAAAACAAAAATAAGCACAGAATTTTACACACTGTAAGATGCCTACCCTCCACAACAGCCACATTCCCCTTCACATACAAACCCTGCATATGGTGACTAACCAGACTGAATGGATCGGGTAACAGCGAAATTTTACCTTTGCTCTTGCAGAAGAGAAAGAAAAAGTACTTTGGGGCTCTTTCTCCCAAATAGCCATTGATTTTCAGTGATTATCTTAAAGATTTCTACATTGCTTTCAAATTTGGTTGATATCGGACAATAGCTTCAAAATTTATTTAGGTGGGAACAAGGTGATAAAACAGAGCAATCACCTAAACTGTTCTCAGGAGAGCAGAATAAGCTGCTGCCCCGGTTGTAAACTTAGGACTCAGTAAGTTTACCAACAATAGTCTTTCCAATACCAACTAAATCATTTACAGGCACCATTCCCCAAACAAAGACAGCAGAATGTTTTGAATGGTTAAACGCTCTCTGTATCATGATTTCAGCTGGGGGGGTTGATCATTTTTGAAAACTGACCCTACTCTGAAGAAGTCCCTCTAAAGAAATAGGAGGCTTGACTTTTGCTTTACCAGAGGACATTAACAAAGCGTACGGGTTTTTGTCTCCAGAAAGAGAGAATTTAAGTCCACACAACATTCTTCAGTCTTAACATGTGAAATATTAAAATTATGTCCCATTATTCTTCTCTCTTGACTTTTCAGAGTACAGTGTACAATATGCACACATGTATGTACGCGGGAAGGAATTTTTTAACTCCTCATTTCCATGAGATAACACAGAGAGAACAGTTTCGAACTAAACTCCGAGAACTCGTTTAAAAAACTTACACCAACAAACTTAAAAAATATTAACCAACCTGCCACCATCTATTGCCTAACAGACTGGCACCAGTCACGTCCTGCTAACGCTACTTTGACATTCACCTCTTGCTTCTCTTTCAAGTGAGAAGTTTCATTTGACTTCAGAGGCGTCCTATATACATCACCTCTGGGAGTCAACTTACACTTCCGATGTGGGAGCTGCTAAGAAGCCCCTGTACTCCATGAGTTATCTCCACTGGTGTCAGCAGCTGACACCACAGATGGAGGTACTGGGCAGCCTGTGATCCTCAGCCCTGTCCCTACTATTCCCACTTCTCAGACACACGGCTTCACTTCTCTCCCACGATGGATACTTAGACCTTGCAATAAAAGGATGAATCCTTCAAGAGCAAAAGTAAGTTTTGTATTCCATTCTAAACTACTACTACTTCTCTCACATTCCACAGGAAAGAGGATGAACCAAGGTTCAAGATTCAAAAGGAACGTTATATAGCACTTCACTAAATTTGCCTTCACTGCAAGTTATGCATACCTGTAAGAAACACTGTTACAGAATGCACACACCTTTCTGGGTCCGATTCTCCCATTTCATGAGAAACTCTATACGACTACTTAGTGTTCAAACAACAGCAGAACAAATAAGATGTGTAGCTGAAAAAAAAGAATTAAAATTAACCCCACGTTTGTGACCACAGCAAATTTTCTACCAACTTAATTTAAAAAAAAAAAAAAAAAAACAACCAAAAACAAAAAACCAGAATTACAGACTGTTCTCATCTTTGAGGTGCAAAATGTTCTTGAACTGTTCCGTTCTGAAAAACAACATGGGAATTCACTGTGATGTCTCAAATACTGTTTTTCAAAGCATTGCAGCTCTGTTACATAATTTACTCCCCAGACGTCCCACTGGTGCAAACAATTAGACAGCAACACGTACCAGCTAACGTTATGGTTATTACCAAATAACTATTAAGTGGAAAAACAAAAGTTGGAAGTCTAAAGGTACAAACCGTGGCTCTAGTAACATTTTTGTACATGTTAAAAGTCCCCCAGGACTTCAGTGAAGTCAGACTTCTCAATCTCCTTGCATTAAAAGGAGCTCGCCACCTCTCTGCCTGGGCAACACAGTGATATCTACACAGTGCTAGCACCTCCTAGCAGCTGTAACATCTTAGAAAGACATTTACAAGTCAGTAAACGACTTAAAAATTTGGCAGGTCAGCACTGGAATTCAGCTGTGAGGTTTAGAACGTCCCATCATCGCATTATTAATGTTTAATGAAAAGTCCTAGTGCTCCTCACTGAATTACCAGAAAGCAGTTATAGTATAATCCCAACAATGCAGCAGATGAGCGCACAAGACACTCGCTTCTAATTTAAAAGGAAAACAATGATCATGTCCCTTCACTGCAGAACTTAAAAAAAAGACGCTGCAGAAAGAAAAGGATATTCTCCAAAAGTGTTTCTGTGTATGCGAGCGAGAGAGAGAGAATATTAAAAGAAATGCCAAATCAGTATATTTCTAGCTGAAAAATGAACTAGCTAGCAGGGGAAAAAAGAGGAAGGGCAAAAAAAAAGGCAAGAGGAAAATGCACGATGTACTATGTCTTAAATGCTCTACTTTTAAAGTCTCAGTCTTCAATGTTTACCAATAAGTCATCATCTAAACACAGCCTAATTCTGGATGAGCTTTTATCTACACAGATACTTGATCAAACGTCGTTTACCCTCACACAGTTAAATTAGCATTCAGGAGGCAGCTGCTTGAGACACTTTCTTTCATGAAATAACATGGCATCAGATTTTCCAAAGTAAACCCTAAACCCCAAAAATTCCTAATCCAAAGTGTTCAGCATATAGTGTGACATCAAGGTCAAGCAGAAGCTAGCTGTTATTCCAGTGGCTTTAATTAGTTTTATTTTAACATACCCATGGTATCTCCTTACTGAATTCTTTATGGCAAGGCTAAAAATGTAAAGAGGCACCAGAAGGAATACTGTGAGCTGAAGAACGGCTTTTAGGATTTCCTACGTGAGCTGATGCATTTAATAATGTCTATTTCTCCCATATTTGTACATCACCCTTTTTGATC
The DNA here is from genome assembly GCA_013399435.1 of Arenaria interpres. Classification (NCBI taxonomy): domain Eukaryota; kingdom Metazoa; phylum Chordata; class Aves; order Charadriiformes; family Scolopacidae; genus Arenaria; species Arenaria interpres. Next base: position 2,454 of record VXAK01005613.1, on the reverse strand, counting down.
TTTCCACATAACACTAACTGAGAAAGCAAACAAAGAGCCGCTTAGTGTCAACACACCTGTGGTTGTTTGTCTCAGACATTGACTAATCGTGCGGGACGCAATGGATTCGCATCCCATTCCAGTCCTGATTAGCTTTTAACACCGCTTTGTTACTGGGTTAGGTGCATCACACCGTCACCTTAGGTCACAGCCCCCCGGGCAGCCCGCGTTTGCTGCGACACAGCCCGGCGAGGCAGAGAGGTGCCAAGGGACGGGCACGACACGGGCAGAGAGAGCTGCCAAGGCAGCAGCCGGCACAACCGGGGCGCTTCGGGGACCAGGACGCGTCCTCCAGGCGCCCCTGAAGGCGAAGGGCAGCCCCTCTGCCCTGCTCGGAACCGGCACCCTGCCTCGGGAGAACAGCGTGTGGGAGGGTGAAGGGGGCAGCGCGGGCGGGGTGGGAACGGGGGACCCCGGCAGCAGCGGGACGGGACCCCGCGGCCCCACCGCCGCCTCCCCGGCCCGGCCGACGGAGCGCTGCCCCGCCGAGTCCCCTCCGCAGGCTGGGGGGGGTCCCTTGTCAATCCCTGTCCCC
>VXAK01005610.1:15575-33798 GCA_013399435.1 Arenaria interpres | reverse complement strand
AGAGAGACCTCTCTAGGCTGTTTCCCAGCAAGGCTGGTGGTTCATTTAAACTGCAGAACGTTCTGACAGAATTGGCTCTCTTCGTTTTTCCTGAAAATGACTGCTTGTGATAATGATTTGCTTTTGAAATGTTTAAGAACACATCGGGATTCTAAGTCTGTCAGTGCATTCTGTTTCTTCTCTTTAAGCACAAAGTGTATTCATTGCCTATAGCCACAGGATTTGCCAGGCAGTCTCCTTTTAAACAATGAATAAATAATTAAGATTAAGTAAGAAGTTCTGTGATAACTGTCTTAGCAAGCAGTAGCTCTTTCTTCCATCCACAAATTTGGTAACTGGCAATTATCAACTGTGTACAGATTTCTGACAGAAAGTAGAGAAAAGGGTTCTTATTGAATTAGTCAGCTGCATAATGTAGGTATATTCATAGATGAAAAAGGAAGGAAGGAAGCAAGCTTCTTTTTTTTGGAAAGTGCAGAATCAATCTGAACCCAGTTTGGACAATGCAGTACCAAGGCAGAAGTGCAGATATGAGAACAAGTATATGTAAGGCACTGTCTAATTCTGCTGCTGTTTTTGTTTTTTTTAATATTTTATTTACACGTGTTATATATCAGCACCAAAGTGAGTTTTCATATCTCAGATTTTTTTATCTCTCTCACTATTTTAGAATGTAAGTGATTTGAACACACTACTGTCTCAGACATATCTTGCATATATACTTCCATAGGTATACCTGAAGTTACTCAGATATACCTTTCTATATATCACATGGCATATTTTAATCAGCTATTGTGGAAGAGATTAATAATAATGAAAAATGATTAATTATTTAAAGTTTAGATAGTTTCAACAATTGCTTTATTACTTTCTGAGATGCTAGTAGTATATTTAGAAGAACCTAGGAATGTGACATATAATTAAAAAGTAGGCAGTTGGAATGTGGACTAGGCTTTCTGGCAGCCATCCATGGAGAACATGATTTCTGGCAGCAGGATTGCCACTGGGAAAATGTGGGATTCTATAATGGATTTATGTACAGGAGGAGATGATAAAAGAAGGCTTCAAAACACTGAAATCTGGTCTTGCAGATATTGACAGCATATAAAAGTAAAAGAAATATAGAGTAACGTTTTACCTTTTGTTAGTATGGGAATGTAGGTAGTAGTCCTAGCTTCTTAAAATCCTACATTCTTTGTCCAAAGTACATGCTGTATCTGAACTGAAGAACCTCTTTCGGTTTTATTTTTCTAAGTCTGTGTCACCTCATATTTACCTATAGCCGTGGACAGTAATGACATGTTTTCTGCTATTGAGTTTACACTCAGTGTTCTTTCAAATTCTTGGAAGAGGCTTATGAATACTTGGCTAAATGTGGATTTCAGAGAAATGTAGATGAAAATCAAAGGGTGAGGGTGAATGTGTCTTGGTGACATACACTCAGGCAATTCTAAAATATGGGGCCTGTTGAAAAGTGAAGTGTAGCATAGTACAGTACTGGAAGTGACACACAGCAGGATCTCATCTGTTTATGTTAGCATTGCACAAAATCTAGGAAATTCAAGAGGATGTTGATAAATACATTATCTCAATATCAACTGAAAACAACTCCTGGTTTTGAGCTTTTGCAGTCAGTCTTTGTTTATACAATAAGGTAAACTTTACATTTGTAGTTTGTAGAAAGGGGAAAAGCCCAGGTTCTCTTCAATACTTCAGAAACTTCTAGATGCAAGCACTTCCTCTTGCCTTTTAAACTGTCTTTCTGTTGTACCTTTCTGTTTTTCCCTTAGGTCCTCAGAACTGTGGATGTTTGTATTTTGCAGATTTTACTCTCTCGTTCTCCTAGTGTTCTTATTAATTAAAAAGAGTTAGACCAATTCACTAGCCAACATAATTGACTAACTAATTGAACTGGCTCTAAATTCTCCTTTATCAAGTACTGGTGCAAACTGGAGGGTTGGATTCTTAAGTCAATGACACGATTCTTGCAACATCAGTGTTAGACTGCAGTTGCATCTTCCATCCTTAGGAATGCAAACAGGCAGCTACTTAGATAAATCGCAGCAGACACCTGTGCATCTGGTAGATTTTAAAATCCTTTTCCATTTCTGGAATTACTCCAGTGTTTCTTGAACATTTTTGGGACTTGAGTGTTCAGTACATTTCCAGAATGACTGTAAAGTGTAAGAATGCATAGAGATTTGAAAGGACACTTGATGCACTATATGTTTTCTCAAAAAGTGTCAAGTCTTTTGTTTAACTACCTTTTTTTTGTTACCAAAAATTAAGTAGTTATAATTTTGGATTTTAAGGAGCTCAGTGTCTGCAGCCTCTGCTTGGGGGGGCTGCAGAGGGTAGACAGGTTCTTAGGTAAATAACTGTGTAATTTGATTGCCTTTAATAATTTTGGGTTTTGTGTGTGTAAACAATGTCACTCTGACCTCTAGATACAAATGAATACAACATAAAGTGAAGTCATGCAGGCCTTTTACTGTAGAAATAAAGTAACAAAACTAAACAGGGGTAATCAACAGCTGTATGGAAAAAAACTCCTGTCTTTACTCAGTCTCTAGAATAAATGTGTTCAGTGTAATCATTCTTTCACTGTAAGAAATTTGGATCTAAAGAGACTTCTGTGCCTGAGAGGTTTTTTTCAAGCATAAAATTGTTAATTATTTCTATAAACCTTACGTCTCATAAAAGCTTCACTGTAGCTCTGCCTCCAGATTTGGTCTGGACTAAAATATTGCACTCACAAAGAAAACCTTTCTAACTGTTCTTAAAAAATAAAAACACCTTTTAGAATGAGGTGAGCTTTACTTTCCTAGTTGTCTGCTACCTCTATTTCCATTCTTTGTTTTCCCAAGAAAATACAAAGAATTAGCATGGTTATTCAGGACTAGTTTTGTATTAACTCTTAGGTGAACTTGCACAGTTTTGTCCTTACAGCGACTGTTTAATTTGTTCCCATTTAGGCCTGCACCAACACTTTGACAACTGCACATTGTATTCCTTTTTGCATTAATTTTTTCCCTGCTTACTGAGAACCACTTTCTCCTATTTTCAATCCTGAATTTCATTCTCTGTTTTCTGTATGAGCTAGTTCTTGCTTTATCTCCTTTGTGTTTATGATTATGACAAGGCTTTCTGTACCCTATTTTGGAAATTACTTATAAAGAAGTTGTGAAGTGCCTCAGGGCACAACTGGAGGTATGATGCCAGCTGCAGGTTATCGAGGGATAAGAAACTACTGCTCTCTGCCACTTGTGCTTGCTGGGTGTTCCTGTCCCATTCAAACCAGCTGTCATAAACTCTTCTGTAAGCTCTTCCTGAAGCTGGTTTGGTAAAAGGAATCAGATCAGCATTTTCTCCTAGCAGAGTGTTTGAAAATGGAATAATTTTGACAGAACTAGGATGGGGGTGACTGACTGCATGTGAATCTTATCTACTAGCTCTGGACAGTAGTCTCTGAGAGATGGTGGAGGAGGTGGACGTGTGCCAATAGAGGTAGATTGAGGAAAGAGGATAATCTCTTTACTGGGATCAGTACAGATGCAGCTTGAGCAAAACGTCTGATTTTTCTGATTTTTTCCTTTTAAAAAAGTAGAAAAAGAAGAGAGAGAGAAATAATTTCTCTTGGCAATAGAAAGGAAGTAGGCTTACACAAGTTGATTTAAACTAATGAGAGATTTTTCCTTTGTTGTCATTTCTAGTTTACTACATCTATAATCTTGTTTTACTTGCTGAGTTTTATAATGGAGGAATATTTCCTACAGGATAAACCTTCATTCTATTAACACAGCTGACAGTGGAGTTAAATGCATTCTACAGCTTTGCAAGATTTAGTTATCCATTGAGTTTTTTGTATTTATTAAACGTCATTGAGGAAAGGGTCCAAACTTGCTACCAGATAAGCACTAGATTTTTCAAATTCTAAATACTCTTAATTATTTAAAATGTATTTTTGTTTTCATCCCTACTGAATATCAGAGGAAAAGTCATTCAGACACATCTATGGTACATGGTACAGAGTTGTGCACTCTTCTTACCCCAAAGGTTGTTGACATATAAGCATGATTCATTAGAGTATTGCATGAAAATATTATGGATGCAAGATAGTTTTGTGACCATGGTTTTGCAACTAAGTTGTCAAGTCCTGGATCAGAAGAATTTTAATTTATTAATGTGCAGCACAAGGTTAATGTCTCTTACTTTCCATCCAGAGATAGCCAGATTGCAGTTCTGCACTGTATTCCATGTTTACAGCATATGGCATAGATCTGTTGAGAGACATGATATTTTTGTATGCCAGTATTTTAGTGCTTGCTTCTTTTCTCATAGTTTGTTTTCAGTGGGATTCCATTGTATAGCCTGTGGCACTGTTTCTCACTTCAGACTCTGCAACAATTGAAGAGTTTTAGATGTGGCTGTTCAGCACAGCAGCAAGTGCATGCTGCCTCCCCATGAACAGTTATGTTCCATTGATTTTTCATGGTCTTAAATTCTAACGTTTGCTGAACTACTGTGCTCTGTGTGTGGAGATTGGAGCTTATACTTCAAAGTTCTGTGGAACTGACATCTACATCTTTTAGCTTGGGCTTTTTGTGCTTTACTCCTAGTAAAGTCCTGGGGTGAATACTGCGTAAATACTTAAATGCCAGTCGTTCTAGGTGCCTACAAGCAGAAGCACCATACTGGTACAAATGAATAGGACTGTTCTGAACAGACTCAGTTTTGGAAATTTTTCTTCCTAGTTTGATTTACATTGATGTCTGTTCAAATTAGTTTAAATAGGGAAGTGTCTACTCTTAGCTTGGAAGAATTCTTTGGACTCTGTGAAAGGAACTGATTACTGTCTTTGAAATGCCCAAGGTGAAATGTTGATTGGTATGTGGAAAAGCAGGATGTAGTGGGTAATGCACAAAAGGGGCATATTAACTTGACTACATATAGTAAAGTCTACAATAATAACTACTTCCATAAATGGTTTTCTGATTCAGGAAGGCACTTTGAAGCACCTTCCTACTTTCTTACTTGTTGATCAAACTGCATTAAAATACCAACCAACATTTGTGCATGTGCAGAGAGGTGTTCAAATGCATTTTCCTTTTTTAGAAACTTGATATCAAGAACTGCCCCATCTAAATGGCAGTGGACTCTGTTTCAGGAAGTATGCTCTGTGCAGGGAGAAGAAAATATGTTAGAATCAATTACTGATTTTAATAATGAAATGTCAAAATAAAGCATAAAATTTCCTCAAAAGTGTTGGGTCTGAAAAGTTACTCTCTAGCTTTCATGTATAATGGAGAATGGGGCTTACACTAGTGAACCATGTTTCAACTTTTCCTTATGTGAGTACGTTTTAATTTAAGGAAGTTACTTTAACTTTTAGCATAATGCTTACAGTGATTTCTTTTTAATGTTGACATTATTTATACTGAATACATATCTCTTAGCATTTTCCTACAACTTTGCCTGACGTTTCATAATGTCTACAATTATAAAAGACTGAATTTTCCAATCCTTTGTTGCACCAAGCAAGTTATATTTCATAGTACTGCCACATGATTTGGAAATACGTTTTGGGGTCACGGTCATGTTTTTGTGACTTTTGCAATTGACTTAAGTCTTCGTTCCCTACTATAATGCATTTGAGAAGGGGAGCAGGTGAACAATATGGTTTAAATCAAATAACCGTAACTGACTTTTAAAAATGTCTCCTTAATAACAGTTCCCTCTTTCCTACCCCTGACATTAGACTGTGATATGTGCATTCTTGTTGTTGCTGTTTTGGCACTAAGAAGGATTTTTTTTTTTTTCTTGTTATCAGATTGGCTGGTCTTTGGCAAATACCCATCAGCAGCCCAGACACTGGTTAACTTACAAAATCTCTGCTATCATAAATTGGCAGATGCCTGTAAAGTAAATTGAATGTTTTTACATCATTGTTATATTAGGAAATAGAGGTATATTATGGGGAAGATCTTTTTTAAGGAAGCTGGAGAATAGTGTAGGCAAAATCAGGTGAAAAATTAATTTCTCCAAATTCTTTTTGTTTGAGGTGTTAAAAAAAAAACAACCACAAACCAAACTAAAAAAAGCCCAACCCTCAAAAAAAACCAAACCAAAATCCAAACAAAAAGGATATTGGAGGGCAGATTGTCAGGTATCTGTCCAGGTAGATTTAGAGAATGAAGTAGTGGGCTTAGTACAAGATGTTGCTGGCTTTACTGACAGAGCAGAAGAACCAAGATAGAAAATAAAACCTGGTATCAGTGTTATACAGTCCAAGAGTTAATCTGCTGCTTTGAAAAATAAAAGCAATAACATAAATTTTAACTTGGAGAAGTCTGTCTGACTGTCTTCCGTCTGTTCTTTCCATCCTCATACTGTGGTATAGCTGCTGTTCTGGTGTTTTTGAAGTACAGGAAGGGATTTTATCAGTGCTTTCCATAACTGCAGAGTTTTTCTGTGATGGATGCTGAAGTCCATGAATATTTTCAAGCATTTCTGTCAACAGGAGATATGGTTTATGTCAACTCAACTGACAAACATAAGGCACACAATATGTTGCTGAGAGTCTCAAGCTGTGTCATCAGCACATTAAAAATAAAAAAAGGTTCAGGAATGTAAAATACAATTAAAAGTTCAATAATAAGTAAAAAGATAAAGTTGTCTTCATTAATGATAGTCTAAATTAATTTTTCCTTAAAGGAATGCCATACTGAAACTAATTCCATGCCACTGGATTTGAAACACATTCAAGTATTAGCAACCGTTTGGATTCTGCAACACTTGATTGCTCTGAGTAAATATGGATTTATAAAAGAAATGATTTAAAAGTATCTTACAGGTCTTGAAGTGTATTTGGACTTCACTCACTTCAGGGACAAGACAACTATAAATATCCTATATTTTCTGATGGACTTCCATTCAATTTTTACCATTGCTCTCATTATTTTCACAATTCAATTGCTTTACATGTGTACAGCTGATATTTAGTATTCTTCCATGACTTAGTATATTTGATTTGGTCTTTTTTTTTTTTTACAAGCTTGTGATAGTCTTCTGCAGAAATAGGCTTTATCTCTTTCCCTTACAGCTTTGCTCGTGACATGATTATTTGTAGCACATGTGTACTGTATTTTGTGCCTCTCTTTGTCTCACTTGTCACCTATCATTTACTGCTGATGAAAGTATAGATTTTATCATGTGGCTTAAACCTTTGTTTAAAAGCTTTGTGCTATGGTTATAATGATTATTACTATGCAAAGTTGGCAATCAATTATTTGTGTGCTGTCATATTATTTTCTGGGTTGTAGGTCACAGAATGGTTTGGGTTGGAAGGGACCTTTAAAGGGCATTTAGTCAATGAGCAATGAGCAGGGTCATGTTCGACCAGATCAGGTCGCTCAGAGCCCTGCCGAGCCTGACCGCAAATGTTTCCAGGGGTGGGGCATTTACCACCTCTCTGGGCAACCCGTTTCCAGTGTTTGACCACCCTCATCATAAAAAATTTCTTCCTTACTTCTAGCCTAAATCTACCCTCTTTTAGTTTAAAACCATTACCCCTAGTCCTGTGGCAAGATGTTTTCTTTCTTTTCTTGCAGTTGTTTCCGTCCTTCCGATCTTCATACTTTAAGAAATCATTTACAAGCAGTATGAATGCAGTACGGTTTTGAATAATTCTGAACTCACTGTCTTTAGTAACAAAAGCATCAGGTCTAGCCTGTGCTTTTCTTCTAACCATGTTCACTCATTGAATGCTGGAAATATTGCAAAAGTAGGTCTTAGACTTCACAAATTATCTTTAAGTTTTGCTTGAACAATTTAGAGACTGGTAAAGAATATCACCTGTGTCAAATGGCATTTCCATTGCATGATTTTCACTGCATGTTAAAAGATGAGTTTATGCACTACAAGTCAATAAATGCAGACTCTAATCAAAAGTTTTGCTTGCATAGGAAAAAAAATCTGCTGCATGTAATAGAGCCTTCTCTAAAAGATATTGAAACGTGATGAACCACAACCATTTTTTGATTAAGTGAGGCTTTTTCAATTTGATACTTAAAAAGAGCTATGAATATCGTTCAGTCATACTTTCCTATCAATGCCTTCCAAGTGGCTGTAAAAATTGAGATTACCTATTTTCTAGAATATTAGAACCAAAAAAATTCATTTCTCAAGTGATGCAGAAAGATTATAATCTGCAGCTAGCAGATATGTAAAAACCTTTTCCTGCAAGGTGTGAAATTAAGAAATAAAATCTTGTCTGTCACTGTCGTATGTGATTTTATGGACTATGCTTCTGAAAATTCAACATCCTGGAGTTCTTATTTAAATAGTCATGGCCACATATCATCCTGGACCACTATATTTATATTTTGAAATCCTTCCCCTGAATTGTTTGTATTCATATTTTAAGATCTCTAGGATGGTGTTTGCTCTGTCTTCCTAACTTTGGTCATTATTCAATTTAAAAGGAACTTTCTTAGTCTAACTGATTTAGTCAGGATTGCAGAGAATTTCCTATCCTCCTGTATTTCTTTGTTTTAACTCTTACTGGCTATTGGACAAAGATGCACAGACTTCTCCACTTGTTCCATCTGGTTTTGCTCAAATTCTGCCTCAGATCCGATTCCCAGAGTCTACTCAGGCTGCTGCTTTGTTCTTGCAAAGGGCTTTAGCTTCACAGATTTTATTTTTTTTTCTTTTTTTTTCAATTCTCTGTCTTTAACAGCAAGCCTTTTGGAACTGTTGACATCGCCACGCAAGATGTATACTGTGCTTTATCTTTCTCGTATCCTAGTCTGTCTGTTTCTGGCTGTGGATCTAATCTGTATGTTTCTAATACATCCACATCACCATAGCAACTAGATGTCAGATACAGGCTACACGGTAACATTAAGTTTTTCCTCTAAAAAGCCCTACTCTCTACCACTCCTTATTCAGCAGCTGTTGCTTAGTTACTTGCGGTTGGGCTTCGCCATTTGACAAATGTGAGCCAGTGAAGGTTTGTTAATGCACACTGTTTCAGGTACAATATTAAGAGGCTTTTTGACCTGAGACATTTCTGTTAATCATAATGGCTCTCCTTCTTCCTTGTTGCTTCTAGTGGCAAAAAAGTGACAGTAATTTACCAGTGGCTTATAATGGTAGAAAATGACTCTGTCTCCTCTTTTATCTTTGCTTTTTCTGTATTATTATCTCTGAGTATTAACTTCTCTGATGACTGACTCGAAGCTGTGGAGCCACGGTTTTTAGTTCCCGATGTGAAGGGTTGGAAGCAACAGCCGTTTAATGCTGTTATTCCTGTCCACTTGGGCCTGGGTACTGAGTAACCCATACAGGAATGTATAAAGGCATATCCCCAGTACATAGTGGAGCTTAACTGAGAACATAAAAAGGGTAATGTAGAGTGTGGAGGTGAAGATAATGAATCCTGCTATAAGGCTCTCATTAGCTTATGCTTGCTGCTGTGCTAGTTCAGCTCTGTGACTTCCAGCACTGGAATCGGTATGTCTGTGTGGTCCTGCACCGCATTTACCTGGGTATATGTGTAAGTGGGCTCAGTGTGAACACAGGGAGGTTCGTTGCCTCAAGTTTCATAAGCATAAGTTCACGTTGGGTCCCACCGACTACCTCTCTAGAAAATGTCTCAGGTTGTATGTTCAAACTGAATTTTGTCCTCACTTGCTGTAATTCACCTGCTTTACTTTGAAGGATGTTATATTGGAATGAGTGAATGAGAGAAATGGCATGTGAACTCTTTGAACTGTAGGGGGAGAGTGTGGACTACAAAGACAAAATTTTCAAGAATGAACTAAAGGAAGCACAAAAGGAAAAGCATCGCTAGACTGAAAATACAATAAGAAGCAAGGCAATGGCAACGTCTCTTTGAATCGGAGTGAATTTACTGAACTTGAAGAGAGTATGTTTTAATCTACAGCTAACTGAGACTTTTAAATTAGTTTTAACCCAAGCATTATTACTGTCCATACTGTTGAGAACAGCTCTGGTTTGGAGGCATGTTGTGTTTGGGGTGCTTACCTGAATAGAAGTCTGAGTTATTTCAGCTTCATTTTTGATTATCCTGGGCATTACCTACTTTACCAAACCATCCCTTAAGTGAAGCAAGTTCTATTCTCACCTGTTTACAATTAGCATCAGTGAATGAAAAAGAAACCTTAAGTATGTCAGCACTGAAATGATAGAATCTCTCCCAAGACAGTCACAACTGCAGAACCAGTAAGGAGACAGTTAAACATATTGTACTAGTTTAATTAGTGTTGCCTCATCCAGCTGCATTTGGCTTTTAAAGATGTATTGGTAACATGTGGCTTGCTTGAAAGGTCAGTCTGTAATTCAATGGTGAAAAGTTCTTGCATAAATGTTATATTGTAGGATAAAAAGGGAATGGTATGAATTACCATTTCGACATACAATTTTTAAATTTAAGAAATGTTCAAAATTCACTTTCTCCAAAAATAATTTCGAAACATCGTCCCTCCTTTTTGTGAGACTGAAGTGGTTTTACGTTGCCTTGTGGCTCAGTTTCCTGGCTGGAGCAGAAGTTAGTGCCCAAAGGCAAACATTATGTACTTAATGTTTCTGTCTGCAAAAAGATTCATTCTTTTTCTTTCAGCAGCAATAGGAATAAATTCCACTGAAGCAGGTTTAAGAAATGTCAATTAGGGCACCATTGTCCTGTCCCAAAAGCAGTTGCCTTAGTATTGCACCAAGTGCAAAGAAATTTAGTCACTTTAAACATAAAAGGTATCCTCCTCCTTATCTTCGTTCTCTGAATTGTGAGTCTGGAAAAACATTGGTTTTGAGGATTTCTTGGTGCTATCTTCTGTTTTCATATAATCACTGTGTAACCTGAAGAAAGGTCTGAGCCTATCAAAAAACCCAAACCAACGACAAAAAAACCACCGTACATCTAACATCTACAGCTATATATATATGTGTGTGTGTGTAAATATATGTATTATACACTAAACTTGTTATTGATATTATATGCCTAATTATTATTTGAGAGCAGTTATTTTTACTTTGTTTCTGCGGAGGAGTTCTTTTAGGCTTTTGTGCATCATTAGCCTCTAGCGTGCAAACTGTTTCCCTCTTTTCTGATAGTAATATACCTTTAAAATAATGAAAATTAATTCTCCTTTAAAGTACTAACTTTCCTTACTTGTGTTTATTTCATTATTTTAATGAGAAAAACCAATCAGAGAATCAGGGTATGTTCTGTTACTGGCTTATAATAATGAACAAGTAAAAGCACCCAGGGTATCTTTTTGCAGGATATATTAATGAAAAACAAATCTCATGATTCAATACAAGATTATTTTTAATGGACTGAGTTTATATTCTAGGAACGCCTTGAGGAGTTTTATTTTTCAGTTTATTTTGCTTTATTTAAGGATTTTTCTAGACTTTATTTTCTCCATGAACTATGCTGGAAAGCATTCTTAATCTGTGAATTTAGTGGTAATTGACATAATAGTTCTGGGTTTCTGAAAACCTGTAGATTGAATACGCAAAACCAATTCATTAAATGGTTGTTCGACAAATGTACAAATTGTAGCCTTTGTTTAGTATGGAGCAGAGAAGACTGACATTTGACAAAGGATCATAGAAGTTTATCTAAAGATACATTTTGTTCGTTTCGTCTACTGTTTTAGAATACCATAATAATTTGTCTCTCCATCCTGCTACATAACACAGATCCTCCTTTGATTTTTCTTGGATCTGTGTTGTGTGACGAAGACAAAAGAAGGCTTGCTCTTCTGGTTAAGTATTAGTATGCTTGGCTAGAATATAAACTGTTTCAAAATATTGTTTGGCTAAAAACTTACAAAGACATTTTTGCACTGTACTTTGTTTATCTAGGTGTCTTTCTTGCAGCTTTTATTTGGCACATTCCTGAAGGAGCAAATAGTGTTGAAGAATCCATAACTGATTTTGTAATGTATTCACCCCAAAGTGCTTTTGTGCATCTGCTCAGTGTTTTCAGTATTTTTTAATACTAGCTTCAGAGATTTTGAACCAGCTGAACATTTTCATATGTATGAGGCTTTTTCCAACTACTTTTGTTTGAGTAAAACTTCCATTCTACTCAAATTGTGCAAATGGCCTATTGTGCAAAGAAGAAATGCTACACAAAGATTATAAAGAACTACAACAGTAAGGGACCATTGATTTTGGAGGATGAGAGATGATGACTTGTCATGCAAATATATATATGTACTGTCATATCTGATACTTCACATTCATACTACGTTTACACTCCCAGGAATGTAACAGTAGAAGTTTAGTTTATTACAGTCCAGTAGACTGCAGTGCATTTCACATGCCTAAAACATTTCTCTCTAAAGGTTTTCCTGATGCCGTTTGTTGTACACAAGAGGCACTAGGAGGACTTTAACACCTCCTGTTCAAAGCATTATTTGTTGATCCTTGCTGCACGATGCTGTGCCACTAGGTTGACCTGTTCTTATAATTTTGTGTTTTTCTCTCTGAATACCTCCGCAACAGGAATTAGACATTTATCATGAAACGTTAGTTTACAGGATTCATGGTCTTGTGTTTTAAACGGCTTTTATAAAGATTTGTGAACAGGTCTGTCCTTGAGAAATTTCCGTAAGGATGACTTTTATTTCCAAGACTGTGCCTGGCCTTTCTCTTATATCACTTTGACAACAGTTCTACTAAAATGATCCCATTTGGTATGTTGTGTGTTAAATATTTTACAGCACAGTTGGCTTCATTTAGCAGCAGTCACGTTTACTTTCTTTTCCTCTAATTTGCAGTACGTTCCACTGGCTTCCTGTATTGTTTGTCATGACACTTTCCTGCCCTGCCACTTGATAGGTTTAGATTTCCTGGTTGCTGATAGACACTGTTCTATCAGCCTGTGCAGAAATTTCTTTTTGCCATGTGTCAGAACTGGCTCTTTTTTCAGTATTCAAGACTAATTTTCTTCTGTGATGAAATAGCAGTGCATATAGGATATTTACTCAATTTGGTTGATTCCTATGTTCTGAGCACTTTTTCTTCTTTCCTACTTGGAAAACTGTTTCTAGCAGTGGTTTCTCATGTTGTTTGCCCTGTCTCTCAGTCACACCCTGGCATCCTGTTCTGTGGTGTGGTGTTTTCTTACTGATTTTTCAGGTTTCACAGTATTCAATTTATATCCTGCAAAAATGTGGAAACAAGCATGTTTTCCTGAAAATACAGAAATATCCTGGTGGTCACATAAATTTATGGAGTGATCATATGTCGGGATTACTGGGTTTATGCTTTATTTCTCCTCAGCTAAAGGCTTGTTAGCAATTGCTGGGTAGGCAATCCTGTTTTGTTAGACTGTGTTAGTGATAGGTGCAACTGCCCCATGTGCCTGGCTCCTGTGACACCTCTATTAAAGCAGCATCTTCCTAGTTGTTCCTGGGATGGGCAGTAAGTGAAGCCTTTGACTTTTGCTCCAAGTTCCTCCTTTAATTTAAAAAAAAAAAAAAAGGTAATGTACTATGTTCATAGATCCTGCTTACATGCTGTTTCCAGAGCTTTGCTCTAACTGATTCACAGATCAACCCACATACTGGTTGCTTTTAGCTGTTACATCTGGTAAGCTAAGTAGGGTCCAACCAGGTCAGGAGCCAAATGGGTGATCTCAAAGGAACACTTATTTGCTGCAGGACCTTTTTTTTTATAATTCATTAAGTGGCAAGCTCTTTGCAGAGTCAGAACTGAATCTCTATCCCAGAATGGTATTAGTGAGAAGTTTGCAGCTGTAATTCTGGCTTTCAAAAAGTTGAATTTCTGACCACCTTGTTCACAAAAAACAAAACCAAAAAAACAACCACCAAAACACAAACTCCCCCAAACCTACTCATGAAACTCAGCATAAAAATAAACACATATGGCCATACTCCAGTTCTTCTGCTGCCGCTTCGAAAGAGAAGGGGAATGCCATTAGGTCAACATTGGAAGCTGAAAAAACCAAATACCTACTACCATGTCTTTATACAGTCTTTACAATCCCATGTACTTAGGAGGAAGGAATGTGATTTCTGACATTGGTGAATGGCTCTCAGCACATGAAGCAAAATGGACAAACACCTTCTTCTGTGTCTACAGATGGCAAGATGCTTTGATCTATGAGCTGATGGATCCACATTACCCAGTGGAGGCAGAGGGAGGGGAAGAGAAAGAAAAAAGCAAAGGCAGTTGCCAAAATTGGCATCCAGCCTCAGCTCTTGAATATGTTGGACCACCCTGAAAAGCATTCATATTAGTGTTAAGTAGTGTAATTATTAGATTGTTGGTGTGTGTCCCAGCAAAGTATGTGATTTTGTTATTCTTTAAAATATGACCAGACTAAATATGTTGTCAGTGTCAGCAAAACTAGCTAATATTGTTGCTATCTTTGAGCCAAAAGGGTGCTAGATTTTGCATTCCTTTTCCAGTGTTTGGTCCTGTAGGCTGTGCTTGCACTGCTTTATTGTATGACGGTACTGCTGTGCAATTTTAGGGGCTGCCCTTGAGGTCATCAGAAAATAATTTTGGATGCCAGCATCTTTGACAGCTTTCCAGGAGAAATTAGGGATTACATTACAAAGGTAACATAATAGGGGGAAAAACTAAGGATCATTGGTAACATTTTTTTTCTTCTTGGTAATAAAGCAGAGTATGGCAAGAAAGAGAAGCATTCTGCGCTTTGTTCACAGTCACTGAATAACTCAGTGCTCTCCTTAATTTTCTATAAAGCTTGCTGGAATAATTAGAAAGCAAGATGCATTGTGCATGTATTAGTTTCATACCACAGACTTACTCTACTCTAAATGTTTTTATGGATTCTGTGAATTAAAATTTATTTCATTCTAGTGCTAACCTCTAGCATGCTGTTGCACATCTTTCAGACTGCGCACCTTGGTTGCCTTTGTTGAGACTTCAGATCTATTTCTTTGGGTCAGCAGCATCTATGACAGCAACTTAATTGCTACATGCATTTGTACTGTTATTTGGCAATTTTGTTTCAGGTTCATGTTGGTTTACCTATTTGCCTGGGGGCTGGTTCTGTATTAAATATCAGTAAAAATAGGTAACATCTACACAAACAGCAGTAGAGCAAATTCACATATAATTGCAAGCCAGCTCATCTAAAAGACGAGGGAAAGGGAATATTTAATTATATTTTAGCTGTTACTGCCAGGAAGCAAAAGCAGAAATTAAGTTTCAAGAATTGTGACAGAAGCTATTTACATTTATTGTCTTTGAGCCCCGTAATATGATGTTAATGATTTTGCATTTATATTAAGCATTATCATTTATTCTTTTTCTCCCTCCCCAAATTTCTGAATATTCACAAGCATTAATTTACCACTATTGACATATAACTATTTTGAGGGTGCAGATGACATTAACAAGTAACACAGAAACTTAATACTGTTTCTAAATGAACTACTGGGGGCAATTTAAGCAATTTAGTGCAATTACTGAAGTTGGAAATTGCCCAGAACTAAAGGCTTAACATACAGGTTATTAGAAGATAAGACTATAAAATGTTAATGGGATATATGGTCGGGAACTCAGCTGTATTTAGAATGATGCATGTGGACAGAGATGCATCCACATAATAATCATTATCAAATTCAGAATGAGGAGCTCACATTTGAAATCCTTCTGGCTTAAGATGCACTAGCCACTAAAGACATGGGATTTCCACGTGAAGTCTGTAGGCCTGCAGTTTGTACTGTGGATACATTTTTTTTTCCCCCCACTTCACTTTTCGTTGTATTCTAAGGGTTAAATTTAGTGTGATCTTATTTGCTTTTTTATAAAAATGGTTGATGCATAAAATGTAACTTGGTATATTGTAAAAAGAGCAGCCAGCATAACAGATATGCAGGGTGTAGGAAGGGTAGTGAATTGTCACTGGGTTTCATTTGAAACAACCCAGTCATCATAGACTGCATTTTAATGTGCCCTTTTATTTAAAATGCCTGCTTAATGCTCCTTTCAGCTAAAAAATTCCTATTAGTTTCAGAGTCACTGGATTAATGTTTATAGTGATCACAATTTGGATAATTAGTGATTAGCGTTGTCAGCCTAATGCAGAATATAGACTCGACAAGTCACAGTCAAGGAAAATTTCTTGATTGTATTTTCATGGAGTTCTTTACTCTGTAGTACAGATACATAAGCACGTTAAGTGGCTCTTCGTATATGGGCTAAAAAAAGTAATCCACTACTGTGGTGGCACGGATATTTTAATGTGGGTTGTTTTTTTTTTTTCTTTAAAGTAATTTATATATGTATGTTTTATATATAAATATGTTTTTCTGAAATGCCACTGGAAGGATTTCACATTTAGCTTGGAGCTTAACAGATGGATGACTAAACTTGTCCCATGACCTTATAGAGCTGGAGTGTATATAGAATTCAAAGGAATTATTACTGGGCTGCGAGGCAGAGTGAAGGCTCTGCTTAGCTGAGTGGCACTATAGCACAGATTCATTAGGAAAGGTAATTAAAAATTAGCCTTTGTGGAATCCAGGATAGAAGACATCTGATGAACTGACGATATTGAAAAATACTGAGGTACAACGTGCAGTCTTGGAATGAGATGCAAATATAAGTTGTTAAGAACCACTACAGTTTGTTTTAAATATAAATTAAGATAGAAATTATTCTGTTTGATTCGTTTGGCTTTTCACTAATCCTGATGACTGAAAGGCATATGAAGAGTTTCTAGTCCTCTAGAGGCTTGAGGAAAGGTTCCTTGTTTTTCCTCTAAACAGGCTTCTCTAGAAACAGTTACAAGAAACCAAACAACAAAAATAACAACAAAACCAAAAATAACCCAACAACAAAGCCAATACTCTTTACTATGTTGCCCTTCTCAAAGGTGAATTAAACTTATTACTTTCTCTTAATATTGTAATGCTGAGTCAATAATGCCACTGTACTTTTTAGTGATTCAGGTACTCTACCAGAATGGACTGGCAATATTTTGAACAGTAGTGGGAAGTTCCAGTGGACTAGAATAGGATTCTCATTTTAGTTGATCACTTCTTGTGTAATGTCTAAATGCTGAACAATGGATCAATATTTTGGGGTGCTGAAATAGGAGCATATTTTCACAAACTGATGATAGATCCCAGGATAGGCAGTCCTGACAATTAATTTGTGATGTCTTAATCACAGCCTGTGACTGAAGTAATTGCAGACTTAGAAACAACTGGCCAATGGATTTTGCCAGCTAGGCAAAACTGAAGTATTACCGTTGGACTGGTGACATCAGTTTGTTTGATATGTGTCTGGTTGAGAGATTTTAAATGTATATTTCGTCCTCTAGAGAAACAAGTAACTATACTAGACATGTTTTAAAAACAACATCTGTTTTGTTGACCTTGCTTTTTCAGCAGTCCATTTATGTAAACCTAAATATTTAGATGAAAGCAACATTCAAAGATTTGTAGCTGAGACATTTCCCTTTTTCCACTGTTTTTCTTGATCAATGTAAGGAAAGATAACAATTCACCTTTTTTCCACTCCATTAAAATCACATTCTAAGCAATCTTCTGAAATCAGAACAGCAACATTATTTTGCAAGTGAATGGAAGCATTATTTCAAATGCTTGAAAGAATGTTACAGTCTATTCATGTGTGCACACTTTTACAAATGAAAAAAAAATACATCTGTGATTTTAGTTCTGTTTTTTCCTTTCTCTTCTGCTGACTTCACATACAGATTGGATTTGAAATACAGTATTTCTTGATTGTTTCTCCTCTTTCAAAATTCACAGTTTGAAGTTGAGTAATTTTTAATATATATTCATTTGTTTCTGAGTTCCCACTGTTGAACCAACTCTGCATCTTAAAAGCATTCTTGGGCAGCCTGGGTTTTTAGGAATTGATAGGGATGTTTTTAGACAGAAATAATTTATTTTTAACATCTAGGATTTGCTTTTTAGTTTCTCTTCCTTGGGGAATAAAAAATGAGGTAATTGTAGAATCTGAGTCCAGTGTTTTCCAAATAACAATCAGTGTTATTTGTCATAAAAATTTGTGTTTGTATGTATATCATAACACATTCAAATGTAAAATAAAAGGTATCTCACTTTCTGTTCCCACACACAAAGTGAACTTTCAGACATAGTGAGAATGATTTTACTAAGTTGAAGATTAAAAAAAAAAGTTATGAAATGTTGCCATG